>DWIE01000338.1:0-16355 GCA_018248235.1 Choaspes benjaminii
ATCCCGTTTTAAGATTATTACTTAGACGGAGGAGTGTGAAATTTGCCACAGTTAATGTTTATATAGAGAAGGAGTACAGAAAACTAATATTTTTATATAATTTTCATTATAAATTATAATAATTTGGTTACAAAAACATTACTCACACCAGTGCGTGTGAGACACATATTGGTCGCCTATGTAATATGTATATTCTTTTGTTTTGTGTTACCAGTATAAAAATGGTCGAATTTCAACATCTGGACGACCTCTAGTTATCATAAATACGTAATTTAATATTATGAATAGAAAAATAAATTTCAATGAAAATTCGAAACGTTATTCGTTAACAAGTAACCTTACATATATTTTACCAATTTTTAATAGGCTTCTCTAAACGTAACAACACAATTTCCAATTTAAATGTTCACGTTATTGAATACTCCAGTCAAAGTAATACTAACAACAATTATTCGACATTGACTTTTAAATAAGTATTATTTAAATTGATATTATTCGTTGGACAAAGGTGAGAATTAACATCCAAAAAGAAAAGCAAAAACATTTTAAAGTGTAAATTAGACAACAATAAACTATGTATTATTCAACTTTACTAAGATCAACCTAAAATGTAGACATTCTACTCTAAGACAAGAATTACAAATAATTCTGAATTCCATAATGCAACTTGATTATATTCACTTATTGCTAGCTCATTTCTATTAACTTTTTTAATGTTATAAATTAGCACACGGGCTTGGAGTCTACCTGCTGGTAAGTAGCTACTGCAGCCGTGCAGATCTGTAACCACAGACACGTTATGGCTGTTGAAGGCATAAATCAAACGCCCCGTGTTTTGCGTATGCTGGCCTATCACACCCTTATACCGAAACACAAGTAGCGCGAACACTACTGTTTCACGACACAAATAGGTGTGACGGTGGTACCGACCAAGTTGAACATTTTCATGTTCTACCACCCGTAGATACATAGGTTAGCACATTTTTAGCAGGAACAACATTTGACAATGAATGAACTAAAATCACAACATATGTAAATATTACCTGGTACAAAAAACATCGATGTAAACCGCGCAACAACATACCCATAGAGATTAAAACATATCAAAGAGCCCAACAAAACTAACAGAAAGTATTGCATCGCATGCTAGCGACTGGTTACCACCGGGCGGCGGTTTAGCGGCGTGAGAGGCGAGCGAAACAGTAATCGCGGCGCAAGCGGGACGGCGCGAGCGAGGCGCGGGTTCGATCGCGGGGACGCGCTGCGGTCGTTCACCCCGAGCGGGCCGGACCGGCCGGTGCGAGCCACGAGTGGCGACGTCACGACTGCGATTCGGTGGGAAGGTTATTATAAACTCTTGTTCTTGTGTTTTATACCAACCGTTTGTAAAAGACATTTTTCACTATCTCGTTATCGTCGACACACTATGAAACAGTAGTGTTTGCACAGCTGTTTTTATTAGACGAAATATATGTGAAATATTATATATCCTACAATATGCAAATATAAGCGGTACTTCGAAAATTTTAAACTTACAAATAATTTACTTAATTTAAATTATGAAAAAGTTATGTTTGGTAAGAAAATAAATCACAACCAACAAAATATATTGACAGATTAAAGATTAACATTATTGATCAATGAATCACCAATAAATATGCATTAACTTGTGCATATTTTAGGTAAGTAATGGTTTATAATTTGGAAAATGGTAGCTTAGAAATTACTTGAAATATATTATAACCGTGCTCCGTAGACAGCTGCTACATTATTTACGATTAACGAAGAGAAATTTAAATTAACTGAACACATCGAAATGTTTGAAGAAAACACGCTACCAGCCATTACTTGCATACATTATGATTTAACTTTCACTCGATGACGCACTTTGTTTATAACTATCGCACTTTGCTTGTTCTATGTAGGCATTTTTAACAACCGAGAGAAACCCATTCAACCAATTGTTGATATTCATTGTGTTATATTCATAAAAGAATTACCTTTTAAGTTATAATTTCGAATGTATACTTTTAAATCAAATTTAATATCTTGTATAAACAGAAAATTTACATTATCATATTGTATTGTATATAGCATATAGGTAGGGCGTCTGATTTTGTATCCATAAATTAAAAGAGCATTGAATAAACAAAAATTAAATATATAAACAATATATAATATTTTAAAATATAATAATGTAAAAGAAGACAAAAAATATAAGCAAAAGCCGTAACGTGTCGTGGCCGTCCCGTTGGCGATAAAAACAGCTCAGTCACCAAATCCACAGCGAGACCGCGGCATTACTTACAGAAGCGTTGACAGATCAATACGACGGAGTTTAAATTGACCCAATGCCTCTGTTTTACGAGTTTATGAGATAAGAGGTTTTTAGAATTGCGTTCCACATGGGAAACTGGTATTGAACAAGTGTATAATAAATCTTTAGGAAGACATATTACTTAAGAGATGGTGATTAGCATATATAGCTATATTGGTCGTTTAAAAGTTTTTCTGTTGCTTATTAGAGAAAACTGTCTCATTGGCTCAGCTGTCGCAAGTGCGACAGCCGAGCGCGGGGTCTTGGGTTCAATTAATGGATCGGGCAAAGTGCTATTGGGTGTTTTCTGACTAGAAAAATCTCAGTATATAGTTCGGAGTTTCGAAATGTGCCCGCTGAATGGCAGGCAATTAGAGAAAAATATAGGATATTTACAAATAATTGCTTCAAACAATAATTTCATTTCATTTTCAATACTTCATCGTATCTTAAGCTACCAACTTCCAACTGAATAAATGGATTAACGGTAGTTGTTTGGTTTTGACTCTGGTACAATGCTAGAATCTAGAACTTAGCACAAGTTTCTAGTTCCAACTTTTGATTAGCGAGGTTTAGACACTTGAAATTATTGTAGCTTAAAGTTAACACTGTTTATAGCACCCAAGTAAAGTAATCAAAACCATTCTAGAATTACGTCTCAAATTCCCATTACGTTATCATCGCTCCGAAAAATATAGATTAACCTAGCTAAGAAAGGAATCTTCCAAGCATTAGCAAGATGGCGGCGAGTGGCGGATGTCAGATCAATACGACATTTAGGAGCACATCGATTGGACACGCTCCACTCATCAATTCCACTCGGACCGGTTCCCCCCTCCCTCCCGAATCACCAAAGTTTCCGTGGGATCCGCTCCTTAATTGACCCCGACGACTGTAAGCTATCGGCTTTGCGCTTTAAACTTTTAATTTGTATTTTTAAGTGGTCGCCAAGTTTGGGAATCTTGGGCGATATCGTCCGCTACGTCTTCGCTCCGCTCTTTGAAATGAAGTAATTAAAGAAAATTTTAAGATACTCCATAATATATATCAATATTTCCCATGCATCAGTAGGTATGGTATGCAGATAGTATGTACATCAATAATAAATTATTGCAAAAAGAATAATATGTCGATAAATTCAAGAAATGTAAACTTAATTAATAAATATTATTTGTAGACACGAGATACAATAAATGAATACTCCTTAAATACTACGAGTACATGTAGAATAGTACTTAGTGTATTGGCAAACGTTACAAAACTTATATTCATGTAACACACGTGTTACAATAATCTAAAAATTAAACAAGACCAATATTTACAGCGATTCTAAATGACATTTACAATTTCATATGTTTATGCCATCAGAAGAACTGAAAATAATTTAACCTTAGAAGCGCAACCAATCCGACCAAGGTTACGCCCACGATTTAAGACGTTAGCTAGTCTAGGAATTAAATGTGCTTAATTTAATCTCATTACCGAGACATCTGACGAAGCACTTAAATCCTAACAGGATTGACTCCGATAAGCCACTAATACGAAACTCGCCTAATTAGGTTTGGTGCTGACTGGGGGAAATCGAATTAGCCAACAATTCACCGTACCATTGGCATGCGCTGAATACTGAAGCACGGTTCTGCTTACAGACTCATCACTAATATAAAGACGTTTTTTTTTAATTGTTGTTGAGTCGGTAGAAGACAGGAATGTGACTGGAGTACAATAGGCTCGTCACCTATTTATTACATAAGACCTACGGACGTAATTTTTTTTGATGGATTAACATAATAATATGGTTCATACAGTACATAAATAATTTTCATTAGATCAGAAAACTTGACAATTTTAGCCCCCTCCTCGTGGACTACAAGTGATTTGCTATACCATTATACGTATTGCTATAGAAATATATACCAACTGAAATAACGAATATATAACAATTCAAACTGTCACAACACATTATCTACCTACACACCAAACTAAACATTGATTCCCTAAATATGGACGTAGTAGAAACGAAAAAGACCCTCGTATTCGTATATACAACAACAACAGTTCCACCCGCCCCTGTGCCGGGGTAGAGTTCCAATTTCAAGTTCATTGCATGCCGAGAAACCATGCATAGGAAAGGGGGTCAACAGTCTCACCGGCGATGCGAACCCTCGCAGACAGGTGAGGTACGGCGGAGAAGTTTCGCGATCGATCCCCCATCGCTAGGGTTGCCAACTAAACTACGACATACGAGTAGAAAGACCTCATAAACAGATTATTTTTAACGCGCTTGACTCTTGGCTACATTTGTAACTAAAGATCTTTAAATATTATTTACTATATTTCTATTAGTAGTACGAATTTAACTTTTGCATACGCAGGTAATTTGGGTGCTAATATAGTCTCAGCCCGCAAACCAAATACATCTTTCGACAACTCACGTCCGTACTGATGCGAAGATGTATTTAGAGGTGAACATCACGCAAGTTAAGTCAGTAAAGTTTAGGGCCCATATAATACGCATTTCCTACGATTTGATAACATTCTAGATGAAATCGTCAATTAATTAATCTATTATATCGGTACTCGGTAACCCTACTGTTGGAGAGGGGGCCGCGTCGCGTGTGCGCTATGCCCTATTGAAGTGAAACTTGAATGAAGCGAGTTCGCAGTTTAAAGTTTCCAACTTGCTCCGACTCGCATTTTGTTACATTTATTACTACAATAGTTACGTGGCTATAACTCACGTTGTTTTGCCGAGTTTTGTTCGCAAATAACTTTGTTCAACTAATTATCTTGTTAAGTGTACGGTCAGGTACTGGAACCCTGCCACAAAATGAGTATAATGAGATAATTGCTATATGATGTACGAAGTAAATAAATGTCACGTAGTATATAAAGTTATTTATAAATGCTAAAGAAAATAAAATTGAGACAACATGAACAAATCGCCTAACACTGACATTATGCAACTTAATGTAAACCATACTTTGATGATCTATTTAAATGTAACAGTATTTAATTTGTAACTAATGGAAAAAAACGACTAGGCGAACTAGTTTTGTGTACTTAATAAACATGCAACGATTCCTCATTACCACGAACAAGGAAAGACAATCGATTCTAATCGATGTAAGCGTTAGAGGCTAGTGTGTTGAACCTATAAATAGACGTCGTGACGTATTTGCGGTTACGGACATCGTTTTGTGTTTTATTTAACTAGCTATATCCGCGTTATACAATGGTAAAATACAGCCTATTTTTTATATTATCATATAGCATACGGGCGTGCAGTCCACAGTATCTAAACTAATGCAGCTTATGACATCTGTAATCACAGATGCGGACATACTCTTGAGGACACACCTCGTATATTGCATATGCCTGCCTATCACACCTTTACACCTAAACACGGGTAGTACGATCACTACTGTATTAAGGTTTAAATAGGTGTGAGGGTGGTACCGACCCAGTCGTACATGAAAGTTCTACCGGCCGTAACGGTTGTCTAGGCACGAAAAAAGTAAGAAAATTTGTGTCCACACTGGAATGTAACCCGCGACCTCACGTTTCGCAGAACGGCTTTAATACGGCATGTGCCACAGGAGACGTCAATACATTATTTATTATAATTTATTAATGTCAATAACAATAGCAGTTTAGTATGACACCTGAATTTTTCAGTCACACACGAAAACGTACAAAGAAACTTTCTCGCCAACATACTGAAGAGTGAACCAACAATACCCACTGCTAACACACGGCGGTGGAAAATTAGAAAACGAGGTGCAATTAGTAACATGACACGGTTAGATATCGCGCTCGCCGCGTACTGTCGGAAAAAAGTCGGAATAGCCGTTAGCGTGTATTTCACAGCTTAACAATCAAATTAATTACATAACCGCTTTAAATTGCTTCTTGTTAACATACATATTCCATTTGGCTGGAATTTTATTGTTGTGATTGAAGATTTCATGATACCAAACGGCGCAATGTGACATTATAACGTTTTTTATTTATTGCAAAATAATATGCTTGTGCATTTTTATATTCAAGATTTTTTAAGAACTGATTGATTACAGTTAAATTAATTACGGTACCTACTTTTGACTATAATCGCTCCTTATCTCCCATACTTAATTTGTAACTTTATATTATTATGTAAGCACACCATTCAAAGACTTTTAACGTGCAACAAATCTGCTTGTCCAGTATTTTCCTTGTGCCCTTTAGATTAGGTTGAAATCAGAATATAATCTTAACTTTAATTTACATTATTGCTGGGCTAACGGTTTCCCTGCGTTCCGTGACACCGTTACAACACAGATCTAATCCGCTTCAATAAAAAAGCTGCAGCTACATCGGATCCTACTGAAGCGTTTGCGGCTCAAAGAATAAAAATTTAAAAAAATCGTGTTCAAGCACGCAGAAAACTGAAGCGTGGTCATAAAAAACTTGCTAGAGTCGAGGCCGGTGCAGCGGCGGCGTGCGAGCGCATCGTTACAGTTTGACAAGAATAACGTCCGCACACGAGTGGCCCACTGTTGCTAGAGCCGCGCCGCCCGCCCCCTCGCCCTCAGCTCATAGACACGCAGGGCTGACTCGGTAAATGCATGATGTATGCTTGTACTTTATTATTTTATAGATTTCATTGTTATTTGTTGTGGACCTTTTGTGTTTGTATGGATCAGTCGTACCGTCAGTTGTGACTAGTTGTACACAGTAGCGTACGATAAATTTAAAGTTTGCTCCAACTTATAGAAACACTTAATTATCATAGATTTTAGTCATTAAGATCTGTTGGTACCACCTTGAGATATATAGCAGGATGTTAATAACGGAAACATTCTCGAATACCACTGTCGTCACTAATTCATTCACTTCCTGTTTCAATTAGATACTACTTAATGAAATAGTGAACGTAATTACAAATATGAACCCACAATAGAAGTTTATTACACGTATCAGTGTAAAAATTATTTATTATCCTAATAGTTGTTTTTTGATGGGAGAAACGCTAAAAACATGCGGATATTTAAAGTAAGAATGTGACAAATAATTCAAGTTTATAAACTCTCAACAGTAACATGAAGCATAAAAAGCGATGCATGAAACCTCAATTTTTTGTTGAGCACAAAAATCCGTAACTAGGTCTCCTGTAGCCCGACAGCCCTACGCGAGTATCGAGCGCACGTAAACTTTTTTATTGGAAGCCTCGCCGCAAGCGGAACGACGGACAAACGAACAAAACGACGGCCGCTATCCGGCCGAGCACAAAGCCGCCGCGCCGCATCTCGCCGCACTGCGTTGATTGGAGTGACAAACGCCCCCAAATTGAACTGCCGATTAGACCAGGGTACTAGTGCGTTCCAAAAAATTTTGGCTAATTTTGTAACTACTTAGAGTTTTCGACTCAATTTAAAACGTCGGAATTGTTAGGAAGATGTATGTTGGTATGTATCTATCAGAATAATTAGTAATGCTTGACATGAAAATGATACTTATTACGTGCGCATCGACGACTTGGCCCGCGCGATGCATCCCCTTTTCATCGCGTTATGGTTTGAATTTTTAAAAATCCTTCCTTAATGCTCACCTACAGTATAGAAAAAAACCTATATGCAAGTTTTCACGATCCTAGCCCCAGTAGTTTGGACTGTGCGCTGATGTGTCAGTCAGACATTTATCCTATATACGACAATTAGTCTCCAATTAATCAATAACTGACTAGTTTAAACACGTTAACACCCACAACACAGAAACAGATGGAACGAGAGAAACACACAATTTAAGCAAATACGGACGCGTGGAGAGCAAATACATTAGCGCGGTAACAATCCGTCAATTGAATTACCACTATTAGTCTACGAAATGGAGGTAATAACAGCAAACACCGGCGCAGTGTAACAATAGGGCGTGTATGTCACAATGGAAACGTAAGAGCCGAGCGCATAACGCTAACTTCATACGCGCTTGTAATGGCGGCATAACGGTGTGATAAGTCAGCGGAACGCAGATAAATGTAAGGTTTAAGAAAATTTATGAGGACTTTGTGAGAGTTTTAAAGGAAACTCAGTAAAAGTTTGTTAAAGTTCAGCGCTGCAGAAAATTCTTTCACAAAAGAAAATTTCAAAGTCGGTGCCCTCTAACGGTTCCGCTGGAAAGTTCAGAGTTGTTGGCACTAGAATTCGTTTTGTTCTAACGTTATCCCCTTTCTAAATGTTATATATAACTAACTATCTATCTACCTGTGTGTACGACTTTCATGAAGTAGCCAACTAAAAGGTTTTGTTTTATATATTAATCGCCTAAAAATCCACATTATATGCTGTAAGAAAATTGCTATGTCTTATAATTAATTTAGTACCTAACTTATCAGCAAATTACTTAACGGAAATATCATAGAGCAAAATGAAAAAAATATAACACGTTCAGCAAGTTCGTCGAGCGTTGATAATTGGCTAAATTTATTCCGTGTCACAATTTTTCTTTGTCGAATAAAGAATAAATGTGACTCGTCTCACTCATTCAGCGTAGACGTTCCGTGATGGGGGATCGTCACGCGACAAAAGACCTAATGGCACTCTTGCGAACACCTTTGTCTATTGCCCGTACGGTTCTCACGCGGCGATCATTGACACCCAGTGCCGTCGGGCACCTCGCTTTTGATGGGACGTCCCCATTTCGAAAATTTTAAGTATATACGATGCATTTGATTCCTAGAAATATGATCACATTTAAAAATGGTGCCTCGTAATTTATACAAGTACACACACACACACATACACAAGAAATTGCAGCAATTCTTTTTGGTACTAAAATACGGACAATGCTCATTATTTCACCGTAATGTTCACATACCACAAACGAAATATTAAACTTTTAATATTTGTATCCAACATAATTTCATCAAATCATACTAAAAAAATTACAACCCTCTAGAAAGTTTAATAAAAATAATGTGAACTTCCACGTCTAAAAATGAAATGTAAAAAGAAAAACAATTACGCGTTAAAGCCCATTTAGGCACGACATGTCCCGTTTCGGCAGCCGTTCCGCTTGGCAACACCAATTGGCACCTCGGCACAGACAATAAGCATTGTCGCTCGTCGGTTGGTAGGTTGTTTGTTCGCAATATCTTCGGCTAAATTGTTGAGAGTTTCGACAGTTGTTGTGTGCCATTATGGTGTAAATAGGAAACGTTCGGAACTTGTTTCGAGGTAACAAAGCGCACAAAACAACCGCGGTCTGTTAAAGTATCAGCTTTCTCTCCTACCTACCGGTTTGTTGACGTCTCGCCAGCGGAATCGTGCTGGTAAACGTTTTGAATCGCCCATTCAGACTTCTGTGTATGTAATCGTCAAAAAACCGGTTATTGTTTAACGAGGTATTTTAATATTTCAAATGAAATTTAATCTCTCTCAACTACGATGATTATATTAACGTACAAAATTATAAGACACTAGTTTAAATTTAACCAACTTTAAGTAATGCGTTCTCTACACCTAATGCTTTAACCATCATTATTGACTTTCTGTAAATATAAAAATGTGAACACGTATCTATTTTTTAAAATAAAATTTTCATAACTTCAATGAAAGGAATATCAACCAAAAATAAGTAAAATCAATTTAACATGACGTTCCACGTAGTCTAAAACAGCAGAAACAAACCACTTTAAATTCATCTCAAATCAAGATTATGTTATTAGGTCACCACAATAACATTCTGCGAATGTGAGCAAAGCGGTCGACACCATTTCAAATGGCTTACAGTAGACGATGTTATTTTTCAACCGCGCTTCAGTCGCGTAGCGCTCAGTCAGCACGTGTGGCAAGTCGATTTTGATCGCATCGCTTGCATAAAAATAGGGTTGATACTGGACAGATAACATTTATAAATAAAAAAGGAATTACGTCTTGTTTTAGATATGTAAAATATATTATAATATATTTAAATATCATCAATATTCAATCGATCGATTCGATTAGAATGAAACACGTTAACGTTTTTTCCAATAATAATAATCAGATATATAATAACCAGAAAAATCCAGGGTAGATAATTACGCAGATAACTTAGTACTACGATGATTATTCATTATACGGCTCTTATCAACTTGCGTTACAATGTAAAATATCGTGCATTAGTTTTTATTTAATGATTGATGCTAACTATGGTAGCAATAAAAAAAACAATTAAACTGCAACAACACCAAAGACTAGGTCGATCTAGCCACAGTTTAAGCGAATCAACGTTTTCAACTCCCAACAACGTATACTAATCTCGGCTCGACAGCCCTACTGGAGAGCGATTAAATTCAGCGAGTCAGCGGTTCTTTCGAGCGTTGCAAGCGGAAGAGGTACGATTGTCTTCGGCGGCGTTATCGCTTACAAAGGCGAACCCACCTACGACCTACGTGTTACGAGCGCTCCCAGAATTGCAACCGCAGTGATTCTTTTAATACGTGCTCTAGGTTATTTTGTTCAGTGCACACGAGCACGCCAACCGTTTTAGCTGAATCGCAACATGACCGCGGCACAAATGGAAACTATCCATCACTACACCGACACGATAATGAAAGAATTAGATCAACGTTACTATAAATAACGAGCGAAACGAATCTAATTAAACTAAGCGAAATCAAAACTAATTTAAATACAATGTACTTACTTAATATTTATACATAAATAACAATATCCAAAATAAATATATCTCGTACATTTTAATTAGAAAATTAGAAGCGATCATAGTGATCGATTTTCTTCAATCGGATTAAAGACTAGTTGAGCATTACGTGATCTAATGTTCTAGTCATGATAATGCACTGTACAAAGTACCTAAACATTATAATTATGTACATCTGTTATCCAATTCAAAGACTATAAATAGATAATTTCAAAATACATCTCAATGGAAAAATCTACGGTGACGTAAGTAGTGGGTAATTACCGTTTATTTCAGCAACGCATTGTTTAATTAAATATCGCAAGTGACGTAACGCGTCATTTTTCTTTCGCTGATCCTCTTATCAAGCATAATTCAGTTTTAAATTAATTAAGTTTAATTATCTATTATATAAAAATTTAAAATGTATATAAAATGAAGAATACACCGTTCCAGCGATGAATATGCAAAAATATATAATAACCCGTCTAAGATATAGACAACGATAATCCGAAATACATTGCAACACTTGCGAACCAATTTTGACTTTGGAAATCAAAACAACACGAGTTGCACTATTTGTTGTTGTGACTTCCTTTATTTCACTTTGCCTTACAACACAGAATGGTACAACAGGACTTTGATAGCTACCCAGTCGAGATCCTTACAAAGTTTCACGTTTTATCACCCGTAAAACGATGTCCTGACAACTTCGCAAAGTTTTGTTCAGGTTAGTTTGCTGGCGGAGTGAAGACAAACTTCTCTAACAGGACACGTATCTAAGTCTCGCCGCACACGGTCGTTTTGACACGTGCAATCGTACATAAGACCCACCGCAGATCCTTTGAGGAATGGGAATCAGCTAGAATTTTGTCAGAGCGGATACGGCGACCTACCCCAGACTCAGTGTATAGATGCTAAATTTTTCAGGAGCATAGGTCAGCAACTGTTGCGAGATTGTGTATAAAATGCAATAAATAAATATACTTATTGAGTAGGCGTTTAGCCTATGCACCGAATAGCCTCCGTTAGGTAATTCCGTTCAAACCTTATGAATTAGTCATTGATAAACTTAGCAGGTTGTCGCACATGGACATCACACGTCATCCTTTATATATAGCACTAGAATTTGTGCGACATTTAGTATAATAGATAACAGATAATAAATATCTGCAACGGCGATAAAAGTGTAAATACAACAAGTCCGGCGTTCCGTTGACACAACCTTGCGAAAGAAAACAAACACAAGACATCTTCCTAATTGACAGACGCTAAAAGTATATAGCGTAGTGTACCTACAAGATGGTTCAAGTAAACGCATTCGCACGTTACCCGCATAGCAACATTGTGCAAGGAAAGGTTCAAAGTCCGCGCTCTCGTTTTCTCCAACGCACTCGGGTCACACGCACTCACACACGCGTGAGAACTGAATCGACATACGCACACGCGCGCGCACACACGCGCGCAAGTGTGTTGAGCGTATCGAACGCACATGAGTGACTCGTTGACTGGCAGGCTAGTGTCTAACTATGTGCAGTCTGTATACACATACGAGTATATATATAGGTATGTAAGTACATGGAGCATGCACTTCATAGAGTGGTGTGCAGTTCGAGTTTTAATGATCTAGTCACCGCTTACGGTTACATCGCTGCGTGGGTTTTTTATGACATTTTCTAAAGCGACGCATTTCCATGTTTGAGTTTTGATTGATAATAGTACGTAGCTAGGTTCGATTAAAGCATGTAGCGTTGTCGACCTTAATGTAACAGCTGTTAAGGACGCCACGATCACACTGCACCTATAATTGCCCACAAGAAGTACAAACTCACTTTCTTAATCAACATTTCCGAGAAATTATAAAAACTAGAATGCTACGACTATTGCTTTAATTGCTATATACATGGACAAGTAGTATAACAAGTTACGAACTCATGACGGTAATGTATCGGCTGGTTAGATTTACTTCGGCGTGGTGTTGATTAATTGAAGCCGTTCAAACGAAACGCCGGGTCCGTGGAGCGGTCGCGCGGGGAACGTTGAAAACACAAAGCCTTGATTCTTAGCCGATTATAAAACTAATTTATCAGTTTTATCGAATTTAACTTTAGAATTAAGAACTATATTTTAGTTTGGAATTTTTATGTTAAGGTTTAGAAATTTGTAAAGTTTTTTTCAATAACATTCCAATTAACTATATTTTTTCTAGGGCAATGCTGATTGTCTTAATTCGCTTTACGCATCAATATTAAGTAACAGTCGACAAGTCTATAACAATATGTGACTAATTGGAATAACTTTTATTGGTGAAAGTGTCGACTAATTGGAGCCATTCATACGAAGAGCCAAGTTCGGGAAATGATTTCTCCGAGAACTTTAAAAACACAGTGCGCTTGACAAAGGATCATTAACGAGTTGGGCAGCTTGGCGGCAGTGCGTCTCATCTGTGAGTTCAGCTGAATAGAGTTCAAAAAAGTATTTAACAAATTTCGGTATTAAGAGCAACATTTAAGAAACCTTATCGATGTTACAATCTTCATGAAGTTCCTAGGCTAGGAAGCTCTAATTGGTATTATAATTACCGTCTATGGCACGTAAAACAAGTTGAGGTTTTCCCTGCGTGCTATGATATGGGGTCCTTCAAACGAGGTGTTAAAAAAGTCCTTCAAGTACGGAAAAGCGTTGGCAGCACCCCTGGGGTTGCAAATTTTCATAGTGTCCAAATCCTTCCTTACTGCGCACAATATATACTAAAGACAAGTAACGTGTACACAAACAAACAGACAAACAGCCGTAAATCCATTCCAAACGTAAGAGCACAAGTGTGGAAGTAACAGAGAGCAAAGATCGCATTGTCCGCGGAGCTGCACGGAGCGACGCGCAGCGCGCCGCGGGTCAACGCACAGGTCGAGCCGAACGAACGCACGCGCCTAGGGCCGGCGAGACTTGTTTTTCTTTTCTTTTATCTAGCAACACACGTAGCCCTTAAAGTCCATCTAATAGCAAATGACATCGGCCACCAAAATCAGAGATGCGGTGCTACTCCCGAAAGCTAATATCGAACGCCTAATATCTAGTATATGCTGACGACTATGAGACCGTTTCACGGAAACACAAAGCAAACCACTTCTGTTTCACGGTACGACTAGGTGATATTACAGACCTAGTCGAACATGAAAGTTCTACCACCTGTTAATTAACCATCAATAATTAAAACAACAGTATCTAACCAAACACAGCAGCCCTGCTCGGCTCGCGAATGCAACAGCAGCGTACGCCGTATTGTCGCCGCCAAGGGAAATGTATCTTGGAATCCCTTACGTTTCACCGTTGATTTAAATCCGCCGAGCATGCGAATGCGGAACGTCTGATCGCGAGATACCACGATAAACATAGTATTGAGCCGCGGTCGTGATGCTCTTTGACGTGCCATCGGAAAATGTACCTTACGCTAACGCATTTACAATCCAGTGCAGAAACCGCTTGGGAGTGCAAAGAATTGTAAATAAATATCTGAGATAAAGCTTTTATAAAATACATTTTACATCTACACGTATTTGAATAAAATAATTCAGTGACGCAGCGGCTCTGTTGCACTTCTATTCTCAGCAAACATTACGTACGTGTCATTCACGTAATTCTAAAGCAAGTAAGATAGTGGTTAATTTTAAATATAATATTCTATTTAGTTATAGATTATAGGTCTAAGACAACGCAAACCTCGGAGATCATTTGGTGCGTATACAAGCATCCATTCCCCTTGTTCACTGTACTGACATTTCATTAATCTAAAGAAATATCCATGCATGTGGAGTGATATTACGGGGTCACTACACGCCATAACATTTACGACCAAAACCTACTCTTGAAGTTAAACGGTAGAACATCATGTAATTATATGTACAAGTACATATATGAGGTCGACAGCGTATGATACTGGAGAAAGGTAGAATCATTTTCCGCAATGTAAGCACACACTGTTCCGATTTGCGACACATCCGCTATTCAGGGTCACCGTAGTTGCGTACAAAATATCTGTTATATTTCGTATAGATTTATTTCAATTTATTTATGAATGTTACTCGATTCTCGAAATTTTGCATGGTTAGATTAGATACATATAAAATGTATGATCCCTTATTATATTACTTTAGTTAGAAACTACTAACCTACAATACTAACCATATTAGACTGACGCTACATCCATATGTTGGCAAAGTACAGACGTCACAGTAACAGTAAGTGCCATGTGCCATAAAATAGTACCTAAACTTTTCATAAATATTTATGTCAACATAGCGCACACATACCGCTGATATACATATTGATGTATATAACGACTGAGTCATCTATTAGGTAAACAGTATCCCGATTCCCAGTCTCCCCATGTACACTACACAGCGAGTAAAATAGACGAATATCCAGCGCTCCAAAGTTCGCTCGCTTCCATTTCTCTAATAACGTGCCTTGAATATTTATCGGGGTCACCGACAAATGGGGCCCGAAGAATATGTTTCATTCACTGAACTCACTCACGTATGTTAAGTGTGTCACACACCTGGAAGTTTCAGCAATTGTCCGACAACGGCGGAATGTACTACATCATTAACCCTAATCCTCTCAATGTTTGTTTTTGACATTAATATATTATTACATCATTGGTCACTCCGACTCCGGCTTGTTTGTCAATAGCGTACTCTCGCCAAATATAAAACGCTATCGGAATAGTAATAATATTTAGTTACAGCAGGTGGATAACAAAACAAATTTATTCAAACTATGAATACATCTATGAAAGCATTGCAGATAAAACGCAATATAAAAACATAATAATGAAATAGCAACGTCATATAACCTCAGAGCAGTCAAGACGGGCGACACGTGTGAAAAATGGATTTTAACTCTACCTAAAAATACCATTACACGAACGCGGTAGGAAATCCAACCAAATATTGGCCGCGAGAAAATGGAAGAATTACGGAGAATTTCGCGCTAGAGCGTACCTACCGAGCGCTGGAGGTAAACGCCCTCGGTGTGTGTGAATAAAGCACTGTTTACACACTGCGCTTACGTGAGAGTTTAAAGAGTTAAAAAGTATGTCCACGTTTCGTTCAAGGCGATCCATATTTTATCTTTTCATGAAGAGCACTACGGAGCTTGGAAAATGTATCTTAGATAAATTCTATTTCGGAACTAGGAAGTCATATTATGTACGTACTAACACTGTCTTCTATTTTTATTTTTACATTAAACGTTGTGTCGCGCGCTAATGTCTGTGGGTAAATGTATATTACTGAGTAATAAAAAACGCCACTTACTGTGCAAAGAGCAGGAAGAAAAGTAATCTGCTGTAAATGGTATTGTATTGTATTATATT
>DWIE01000339.1:0-16354 GCA_018248235.1 Choaspes benjaminii
GCGCGGCGAAGTGGTGCGCGCCGCCCCCGCCGCCGTACCCGTAGCCGTACGCGTCGCGCTCGCCCACCGTGCCCACTCCAGGTGGCCTGGGATGCGCGGCGGCGTGGTGCTGCAGCGTCGAGGCGATCTGGTGGTGCGGGTAGAAGGGCAGGAAGGGCGCGTGGAAGGGCGCGGGCGGCGGTGGCTGCAGCCGCGCCTTCAGCTCTTCCGCGGAACCCGCACCCGACGAAGACGACTCCACGTCTGACACGCCGCTGTCCGCCGGCGATGGTGGGAGGGAACCTGCACAATGTGCTACTCTTAGTTAGGAGAACTATGACGTTGAGCCTTACCACCTGATGGTGTCTAATGCAGCTTATAGGTGCTGTACTACTCCTGTGGACAAAACTCAAATGCCTCGTGTCCTACAGATGCTGGCTATTGCACCCTCACACCGAAACACAAATAATAGGATCAGTACAGTCGAACATGAAAGTTTTACCACCAGTAAATGTATGTATTTGTATGATTGACTTCGTAGAGTTATGATTTGTAGAAGACAGTATTGAAGACCATTTCCGGAGCTGAGGAAATCGTGATGCGTTATATCGCCTAGTCATCTTAGTCCAAACTGCATAGAACCTATAGTATCTACGAACTTATGGCCGGCCTGGCTGCTACTAGATGTGACTTTCACAGGCGGAGAGTGGTGTAGGTAGAATTGCCGTCTTACCCCGGGAAAAGAGTTATTTTGTAAAATCGTGTTGTGTTAGAGACAATTATAAGTAAAAAGCCGCGAGTAAGAGCTGTTAAAATATAGGTAAGCCAGCCAAAAGATGACATAAATGTTGGCCGAGTTAAGTCAATTGGAATTAGTATGTTTGGCCGTGTCGACGCGTGCTCCGAAACGGCCCCCGAGACATCTGAGCTAACAATAGACCTGTAATTATAGACATGGAACTTGCTCATTTAACTATTTATAAATCTGTTGATTGTAATAAAGTTGTATTTGTTTTTTTGAAGTGGGGAGATGACGCAGAGAATTCGATTACGTGTCTATTATTACGTTTAAATTCTACTGACTTAATCTTTTTGAAATAGCATTAAAATCTGTGTTCCATGTATTAAATAGTTTTTTTAAAAGTGATGAAGTAGCACACCGGCATGCAGTCTACCTGCTGGTAAGTAGCTACTGCAGCCCATGACGTCTGTAACCACTGTGCTACTTTTGAGGACATCGATCGAATGCCTAGTGTTCTGCGTATGTTATATATACACATATACAGATATATAAATCATGAGATAGATATATTATTTATGGCACACGAACACATAGTATTGTACAATTGATTTTTTTTTTAAATTATATATATTTTTTAAATAATAGATGCATTATTCAACTGTTGATATACTTTTGCGGTTCGTGGGTGATAAAATGAATTTTGTCAAAGGGTTTTGTTTAAATCAGTTATGTTTATCCTTAAATTAGTTTACCCTTTAGGTTCGCAGTGGTTGTATGTTGGATGTATGTTGTCTATCTAGCTTAGGACGGGATTACCTATATATATGTTTACTATATGTGAATGACAAGCAAAAGTTTTATGTCTCCATTCGAAGAATGTGCAAACAATAGGTCCGTCTATCAGTGTTGCTTATTGGGAATTTTATTGTGTCTATTACATCATGCAGCATCACTGCTCCTCGGAACTTGTGAAATAAGTCAAGTGATACGTAATAATTTGTTTAGCTTTGTTCCCGTCTTTAGATTGTACATTATTTGAATGGAGATAATGTTGTTGTTCCATTTGTTCAACATTTTAATATGTATTTACTATATTTAAATTCTATTTTGTTGCATGTTTAGATTTTTTTCCAATTATTTTTCTTCTTAATTTTTTGTTATGAAGCAGCACAGATGCGGTGCTACTCTTGAGGCCATAGATCGAACGCTTCGTGTTCTGCGTATGCTGGCTATCATACCCTTACACCGAAACACAAGTAGTGTGAACACTACTGTTTCACGGAACAAATAGCTGTGACGGTGGTACCGACCCAGTCGAACATATTCATGTTCTACCACACGTTAGGTTATTCCAGACACGAAACAAATTAGAAAAAATCGTCTAGCTGCGGGTAAAATACATCAAATGTATATCCAGTAGCGATATCATTTGACTAAATATGTATATATTTATTGTATGGCTGGTTGCATATAATCGTGAATTCGCAACAGCTTCAGAAGATCGCGTGTGGGCGGGATCAAACGAACATTTATAAAATCCCCTATAATTAATTGAATCAGTCTTAATGCATTTGATTATTTATACCATAATAAACGAAAGGAGGTATTGTTTTATGTGAGTTTAATCCTAATATTCTGAATTAAAACTAAAATTCGAGGATGAAGTGATACTAGACGTCGACCAATGGTCGAAATTCGACCATTTTGTGTAAAAACAAAAGTGTATACACATTTGTAAAATTTATGTGTGTACAGTGCACACATAGTAGTGTGTGTAATGTATTTTAACAGAGATAAATGTATTTCTAATGCATATCATACAAAAATATTTGTTCCTTGCAATTCTTCTCCATATAAACTATACTCGGCCAAACTTCAAACCACTATGTACACACAATTTTCTTAAAAATGGTTACAAAGTTTTCCCTTCACGTATTAATATATAGAAGAAGATGTGATCTATGGAATTTATAAAGGAATACGTTAGAGTAGTTATGTCATCACTTCATAAATTTAGAACAAAGAAGGAATATATTATTCATACGAATGACTCGAAAACCATTTATTTTAACAAAAACAAAATATGAACATGATTAAACTAAAACTACAATTATTCAGAATGAATAAAGGATATAAATGGAATACACCCAGTTTGTGTTAATTTTTTTTTTTATCAGGAAGGCAAACAAGCAGACGGCCCGCCTGATAGTAAGCGGTTACCGTCGCCTATGGTATGCAACACCAGAGGAGTTGCCAATGCGTTGCCAGCCTTGGAAATGTTGTAATGTTTTTACATTAAACTATTTTTTATACTAAACATTACATTAGCTTGTTTGTTTAATTGTCATAAATGCGACTGCCAAATAAAGTATCTTGAGTTCGATTCCCGGGTGCGGCAAAGCGCTATTAAGATTTTTCTGGCTCGCCTATTACGTTAACAAAACTGGCGAAACGTGGATGATGTGACTGCTCACACCTTCGAGCAAATGCAAGCGTGAGTAATGTATTCAACATTAGGTGTCATAGCGGGTTGTAATTGTATGTGTTTCATTACTCATTTAAATTTCGTAAAGGACATTCAAAACCGTTAAGTCAAGATGAATGAGAGCTTAATAAATTACGCAGCATCTATTGTGCATCTAACGGTAACCCGTTGCATAATAATTTGCGTGCACCCTGAGAAGATGCACAATCCGCGGTCTCTTAGACCCGCCGGTCAGCTCGGACAATGCATCATCCGTTAGAACCGAATCTCGTGCACTTGCACTAACCTGTTTCCCCGCGTGGGAACCTGGTCAGCATATGCGTTTGTCATGCAAAATGCAGTGTGTTTTTAATTTACGATATGCAGATTCACTGTTCTGGCTCGAATAGGCCAAGGGTTAGACAGGGGTTGCATTTTTTGCATCCCAAATGAGCGGTACCATTTTGGTGTGTTTCGTGTTATGAAGAATGACCGCTTGGTGATTTTTTATTGACGTGATTATTTAATTTTAATTTTTAATTCAATAAATTTCTTTGTGTGTATGCACATAAGTTGGCATTGAATAAATGTGGTACACTTTTTGCTTACAAATCAGTCAATGTGCTGGTCAAATCCGCAGCTATAATTACGGTTATTTCAGGGCAGTGTTGCAGTAATATGTAATTGTAAAATTTTAAAGTCCACTCAGTTTGAACCACGATCATTGTAATGATCCGCCGAAACTTTCTCATGTCCGCGGCCCAATAAAAAAGTTTGACGAATAACGGTTGTAATGTATTTAAATAATATAATCAGGGTATACTAGGAGGCAAGGAACCATTCATTCGTTTCCTTGTATTGAAACTATGAGGGGTATTAAGTCCGGTGACCATTTGACCGGTGCTGCGCTGTCCTCACCCCTTTGTTGCGTTGTCAACCCTTCGCAGCACAATGGCTGGGAACCGGGAAGCGGCCTCGCGGGCCCGATGACCATTTAAACATCAATGGGATAGTGTTACGTATAATCAACGGCAACTAGCGCAACAGAACTGGAACTGCGAGCTTAGCGCTTCTCAATTCGAGAATGCTTTTGTAAGAAACCAGTACACGAAATTACCTATACATTTTAAAATATTTTTCTTACTTATTGTATATAAAATAAATGAAGCAATTAATTGCGATGATATTTACAGAATGCACGCGTTTAACAAATGTCTTTAATTATTAAATTTCGTTCAATAATTGAATGCTTTTCGGAAAACAGTCGCATAACTGCAGAGGTGTTTCATCGCGTAACGTTTGAAGGGCGGCTCTATTTGGTTTGTTTGCTACACAGCTGAGTATATATGGGATGACTTCAACTATGCCATGGTATCACCTCTAGTCGGAGAACGCTTGAAGGGCAATGAAACAGTGAATAATAACAATACTTCTGATATTTAGTAGGTAAATATAATTAAGACAATTTATTCATATTTCCTCGGCGCTGCTGTTCTTATGGGAAATAAAAGAGTGATTTTATTAAAGTATTAAACACATACAATTGTATACTGGTATATTCCCATGAATCATTAACTTGAGTGTTTATTTGTCTCTCTGTCTATTACTTAATAGTTCGGAAACCATTGATCCGGTTTTCCTGATCTCGTTTAAGTTATACCTATTATCGATTCAGAACAAATTTTTATATATTCCGTAACCCAAGAATAAGCTTTGTTTACATTAAACCTCATGGATAAAACCGACAAATTTTGCGGTATTAATAATAGAGTTAACTAAATGAGTAGTTTTATTAATAAAAATGAACGAATTCTCCACGCATAGCCACGGGGACTAATAGTCCACAAAATGTTTGTCCGCACAGTCGTTTCCTTAGCTGTTGCCACTCGGCCCGCGGCGGTCACACACGCTTGACCAACGGAACACGGAATCGGGGGCCATTGTGTGAACCCTTTCATCTCGCGTATCAAAATAATAATAAATTAACTATAAATAATGAGCGGGCCCCTCGGGCCCGGGCCGCGGACCGGTTGTATCGGTGCGCTATTACGATTCACAACAATGGTACAAAGGTACCCTTGCTTAATCGGACCATCTTTATGTACTGACCGCTGTCCATCGCCTTTGTGCGAAACGTTAGACCATAATCCATGCGAATGGTGACTTAGAATCGATTCTTTTGCATATGAATATATCATGCGGTGGGCACACAAGCCGTTATACGACGTGCAAATGTTGGGTCACACGTGGAGCCAGGGCCTGAAGTTGAGGTCGGAGAGTTGTGGACTTGTTTATCGAAGCATGATGTAGCAACCAGGGTAAATGAAACCGCTGCACTTCCACTGTTAATTCAAATGCCATAGCACATGACTATACATACACACTAACATACATACATAGTATGTAGCGACTATTTTCGGTTATACAAAACAAATTGATTGATTTAACCCGCGTATAGTTTGTTTTGAAATTCAAAACGAACGCGTGAATGTGTTTTCACTTACGTCTCTCTCTATTGTACTCGTGACATATTGAATCTTTTGTTTTCACCGCAACTGAGTTTCTGTTTATAGATTTATATTTTAGTTGAAGTGTTTTCGTAGTTTTAGTTTAATTTTCTATTGCTATTTTTACATATTTCACCGAAACCACACAAATATACACCAAGATCTATAATCTATTTATCATATATTTATTTCGTTGATCTGATGTTACATTTTAGGGAATCGTTTTAAATTTATTTTTAATTTTAGTTTTATTAATTTAATTAGATTTTATATTTACATTAATCAATCAATAATAAACCTAATGATGTGCATGTACCTACAGCTCGATACTGCAATTGATCGTTAACTTCTATTACTATTTTACTTAACTTAAGTTTTTACGCTATCAAAATGGTCACTTTAAAACAAATTCCTCTCATTCCGTCCTTCAGTTCCCTCGTAGCAGGGACGAAGGAGCTATCCGAACACTGTGACAACCCGTTCGCCTCCCCCCGTCATTTATCTGCTTTAAAATGGTAATTCCACTTAGGTACTCGTATAATTTATCCGCGCCGCTGCTCCTCAGCACTGAATTTATGTTATAATTCTTAGTTGCTTGCTTGGACTGTCAAAAAACCTATCTCGCACGAAATGAGGACACGCGGAGATTAATTTTGTATTTTATATTTTTGCACAAAAAAATATATTTGTGAATGAATTTGCCTTTTTTAAAATACACAGATCCACAACAAGAAACAATCAAATTTGGTATTTATATTGTAATCAATTCTCTGCTTAATCTTTTACGGGTTCGAGTCGTGAGTTGCGAATGTCGCTGCAGCAATCATTAATAGTGGCAACGGAGTGACTATTTCAAGTATCGCGGGCCCTCGTCCCGCGTACAGCTGATTCGTCATAATTAACCCGTACAATACTCGTCGATTGCGAATACTTCATTCAACGGCCCGACAATGGGTTGCGTTCGTGCGCCCACGCGTGACATTCTAATTTCAAAGTGTCAGTAGCTCCGGAAACCAGCCGGGGCCGGTTCAAAAGAAGAAAGGGATGCAATAATGCGCCAGAGCGAGATGAAGCGCAGATTAGCGGCTATTGTGACGGGATGATGCGGCGATTTCGCAGTGCAAGGTGCAGTAACCCATTTTTGCGTAAAAACTAGACGTTTCGGTGGAAATGTGTGATCGCGCAACGTGTGCGAGCATCTGCCTCTCTATTGTTTGCTTAGGACATTGCGTGCTCGTTCTCTGGCCCCACTGACCTGCTGCAGCATTGTAAGGGTTGCTTTGATCCCGCCGGCTTTCGGGTTAAGTGTGTATTTTGCGCAACATTTGGTATCTCAGCTGACATTGCGTATCGCGTTTCTGTATGTGCGTGTAACCTAGAAACGATAGCAACATTTCGTGCCTAAATATTGTATTAACTGACGGAAGTTTTAACTCGAGCTACACAAGAGTTTCGCCGAAAAATTTGTCGTTATTATTCCTGTTACGTAAATGATAAGCGAACGTTACGAAACGTTGCTTTATTTGTTCTGACACGTTTGGATTAAACATGGCCGACAAATATTCACAGTACACCAGGCGAACAGGGTTGACACGTTGATATGATTCATGGGGCGATCGATCAAGCGCTTTGCGTCGGACAATGTGATATTGGAACCCTTTGGTTAATATTATTATTAATGTTTGTGCAAGTCGGGTTGCATCCACCCACGCCGCTTGGGAGGGTTGGTGATTATTGCGTGAAATGCACATTTCGCGATGTCCCGGGGACATCTGCGCAACTGACGCGCGAGAAGGGTTGAGGAAAGTGAATGTGTGTATTTAAACATTAGTGTTCATTGTTTGCTCATCATTCTATAATAATGAGCCCATATAATATAATGTTATATTTAGACAGGAATAAGTAAGAATATTTATTTAATTAAATTGAATATTTATTTGTATGTAAGTATATGTCACACCATATCTCACAAGTTGCTATAATGAAATAACACCAGAACAAGGGCTGTCTGGAAGATATGGCTCAATAGCCATAACACGCCCGTTTTACTCCAGTGTCCTTTTTGATTGATTTTTCTTTATATATACCTATGCTATTCTAATTTTTGTGGTAAATAAAGTTAGTAATAATTTTCTTAAAATCATTTAAACATCTCTAAGAGTAACCGTTTCAAATTTTTTACCACAAGACAGAATATAAGAATAGCCTTAAAATTCTAAGCTTTTTCTCACAAAATAACTACAGATATCCACAGACAAGTATACAATAACTCGTTCAAATCGTTCCATAGATTACACGTCACAGACGTATCCACAGACAGCTTCCCTTAACGGCGCAATAAGCTTACGCAACGCGCGTCTGAATGGGGTGGGCGGGGGTGTCGGGTGGCGCGGTCGTGACATTGGGCGGGATCAGCTGGGGCTATCGATTTCCGCACTTCCTCCTCGCTTTATGAATTTTTCATGCCGTCGCCTCGCAGCGCTTGTTGTGACGCCTTCTCCCGGCCGTCGGGCGAAAGTGCTTTCTGCTTTGCTTTCAGTTTTCTTCCGAGATATATAAGGACTATATGATCTAGTAGTTTGGTTTAATTAATGGTTGGTATTCATCGTAGGTCCTAACGAGGTTATGTTCATATCTTGTTTTTATATCAGTTATAATAAGAAATGTCATGGTAGCTATAGGTTTTTAATCATTTTTATTTATTATTATTAAACTATTATTCATAGTAGGCAATCCATACGAACGTGGAAGAAAAATCTCTTTTTGATAATAATTATAGTAAAGAGTCGGTCACTAAACTACAGTACAAGTCAATTACATCCGACGGACAAATTTATTTATTTATATTTACATATTTATAATATCATACTTATGTATTGTAAGTTATTTTAGGTCCCTCTACCTATGGCCTTATCAGAAAATTATTAGAATCTAAACCTACTCTAGATTTCCAGGTTGTACAATTAATCACAACTAACAGTTTTATTTCGTAGCTTTGACTTGTACACCGCATAATCAATCTCTATGATCATAATGGGAATAATACGTATGTATTATAGAGATAGATAGATAGAGTACGATGTATTATAGAGATACAGTTTTCAAGACTCTCACATTCGATACGTCTAATAAACAAAAGATTAATCCGCCGTGCTCCCCTGGCCACGGCGACGGAAATTACTAGAATCCAGAGCCCGCATTTTATATACTCCACATTTGTAGCGATATTACATCGCTTTCATCTCGAATCCTACGGCCCTACTCTACCTAATTTCCGTTGTTCTGTATGTTATGTGCCATCCCTTTGTCGGGGCTAAGCTTCGGTAAATAATGTAGTAGCAGAAAAGTGGACGAAAATGCCTGAGTCTTTTTAGGTCTGAAGGCTTTTTTATCAATCTCCGGTATCGGAACTGGACGTTCTTTATAGGATTAAATACTCATAGAGATAGAACAAGGGCCCTCCGGCGATTCGCAAAGGAATAATATATTTGTACAGGTAATACGAGATTAGCGACGGAATCTCATGGACGTTGGCAACTTCCAAATCGCGTCCGACTAAAACATGTAACAAATAGACAACAGATAAATACAAGTCGCTTTAGTGCTCTACATAATATATGATAGCTGTTTCGAAATATCGTTGTCATGGCAATACCGTCGCAAGTATTCTCTTTCTAATGCTACCTCCACATTAGAGGGTTCTGACTAACATTAGTTACTCGAATGATCCTAAGATGTCACATATTTCCTTCGATAATACCAACACAGCCTCGTGTTCTGCGTACGCTGGCTATCACACCCTTACACCGAAATACAAGTAGTGCGATCACTACTGTTACCGACCCAGTCGAATATATTCATGTACATCCATAGATATTAATTATTCAATTCAGTATTCAATATTACTAAATGTTTATATTTGAAAGCTGAAATTGTCGAAGTCGCACTCAGACCAAAACCGAATACACTGTTTGTCACGTCAATGTTGGGTGGTGTGTGGCACCGGCATTACACGACAGACAAAGGATTCCCAGCTCTCGAGGCGACCTGACCCGTATCAAAGGTACTAGAAAGGTACAATACCTTCCACGTCTTAGCCTGTAACGTATTTATCGAAAAATTCCGGGAACATCAATTTAGTTGAAGACGCCCTTTGGGATCGGCAACGCGAATGCGTGACTGGATTTCAACTCTTGATTGGGAGAGCGCTATTCCAGATTTTCAGTTCGGGGTGGATTTCTGTATCGCTAGCTTTAACTGGCTGTGTTGTACGAATTTTGATTCCCACGTGGTGTTATCTGAGTGGTTCCAAGTGATGGAAACTGTCTGAACACTTTCTGTGTCAATAAAAACCCTTTTCATTTGAAACATAAAACAAAAAAGAATATTGGGATATAGCTGAATAAAATATTCATAGAAACTCTTATGCCTGTTACCTCAGACTGTTTCTTCGTCAAAATATATGCTTACAGCATCAATTACGAAATCGTATCCTTGATTACACATTCGTAAGAAAGCAATAAATTTAATAGCTCGAATTTGTTTGCGTTCAGTTAGCCTGCCCACATAAACAGCTAATGATTTTGGCAATCAGCTCAAAACCGCAGATGCTATAAAAACTTCGAGATGAAACGAGAGAGGTCTGAAAATTTTCCATGTACAAGCAGAATACATAGCCGTGAAGTAACGTAGGCATATGCCTGTATTTGAGTATTTATTAGGCAATTGCGCAGCTTCCTCCACTCCCGGGATGCGGTGTCGTGCCGCGATTGTTTAAGCTAAGTGTAGAAGCCATTTTCTTACTTTGGTCGGAATTAAAATTAATATTAAATGCGAAATCTTCGCGCTGTTTTGTGTCTAGGATGTGAACATCTATTGCGTCAAGTGAGACGAAAGATTGATGGTATTAACAAATAAAACATTTGGTATCTGTCTGGCTGAAAATCATTACGAACGGAGAGACTTTCTTACTGAATGAAGTTCGTAACAGTACACTGCATTACTGTGTTTTGGTGCGAGGGTGTGAGTGTTATATCGCAATTCAATAGCATATTTATTTATTTATTTGCTTACTATATAAGTTACTACATACTAGGTAGAGCAGCTGCTGATTCGTAGCATAAGAGAGATTTTACCTGACTATGATTCTAGATGTCAATTACAGTAACAGATGACAAGTACTTAGTTTTTTTATGTTATGAAGTAGCACACGGGCTTGCAGTATACCTGCTGTTGCTGTAGCTACTGCAGCCTATGACATCTGTAATCACAGATACGGTGCTACTCATGAGGACATTTATCGAACGCCTCGTGTTCTGCGTATGCTGGATATCACATCCTTAAACCGAAACACAAGTAGTGCGAACACTACTGTTTCACGGCGCAAATAGGTGCGACGGTGGTACCGACTCAGTCGAACATATTCATATTCTACCGCCTGAAAAAGTTAGTTTGCATACGTCCTGAGGTCTGAGTACAGTATGCAATAGATGTGCATATAATATAATGTGTGTTTACCGGTGTTGGGCGCGGTGTAGAGGTGGTGGCGGGGCGCGGGCGCGGGCGCGAGTAGCCCGTGCAGCAGCACCCGCCCAAGCGAGCCGCGCGCGCCCAGCGGCAGCCCCGCTGGCTCACCGTCCACTGCAACAACAACCACTATTAGTCTCTAAAGCCTGGGATCAAACACTGCCTTAGATAACAGATAGACACTAGTGCCCGTAAGATCCATTAGGGTCGAAATGGCATTCATCCAACAGACTACAGACAACCACTGGAAGTTCACGGGAGTCTACGATCGAAAACCGCTTGAGATAAAAATATAAATACCAATTGGAGGATCGAATAAAAGTATTTATGTTACCAGAGTGTCTAGTGTCATGATGGTTCGAGCCTTCACCGTGAAATGACAAGGTGTTTGATATTCTTACCGATGATGGTAAATTTTAAACGGCGATGTAATGGAGAGTTATGTAACATGAACTTTATATTGCATATTAATATAATATACATTTTAGTCGATATTTGCGGTCGAGTCTGAATTCGACATTAGAGCAAATCAGTATATAAGTTAACGGCTGACTAGGTTTCGTAGTAAATTGGCATGATTAATTGTATGGCCTAGTATTGGCAGCACAAAAGGCAAGGCCCCGAAGGTCTGATGGCCCGGAATTATTAATCAAACATACACACTCCGCCGGGTATTCATTAACCTGCTAGTAATATGTACTAATTATGAATTAATTGTGCTTTCTAGAGCAAATTAATATTAAAAATGTTTTGATGATTCAAGAGAACCTGCTACGGCATGTAGCGTTCGTAGCAATATTTAACATTCAAATTCGTCAAATAATTCGAATTCCAGTTTGAAAGAAGTTCCAGTTTCTAGTCCAGTCCCAGTTTAAACGATGGGTATGTATTGAGTTAGTTAAGGTTGTGACGGGCTGCAGTGGACACTTAACGGGCGAACTGCATGCACGTTTGCTCCTCTAATTTTCATAAAATACCAGCTATAATAGTTAATAATACATATTGTAAAAGTTGACCAATTAAAACTATTTTAAAGCTTCCAAGCGTAGCCAGCCCGAGGCGTCGCGCTCACGTGACTTATTAAAAAGTTCTCCGATTGGATTTAGTTAGAGTTACTTTGCGATAGTATTGTACATCTATAAAACATAACTGGTGATGAATATTTTTTCTATTAATTATATCTTATGATCAGAGATTGTTTAAAATTAGTTGGTCCTTCGTTTCCACTTCGCTGCAAGTCTCCATACGTTAAGATGGATATAATATGTCGTCCTCAAATGTTTTGTGTGTGTTGTAATGTAGTCGCGCCTTAATCCAGACTATTAGTCTCGGCATCAGCGGTTTAGTGCGGTGTTGAGACGAAACTCGGTAATTCAGGGCGTCGTTTATCAAAATTTGCTCAGGTGAAGCAGGCACGCTCCCCCGGGCGCGCGTGGGTAGACTCGAGACTGTAATTTGTTCTAGAATTAGGCTCATACCTACTCCCGCATACGTAGGCTCGTTCGTGTAATGTGTACAGATGAGAGGAGTTCTCAGACACGGGAATTATGCATAAGTTTTCATAGTTCCCTAAATCTACTTGCTTGAATATGACCTTTGTGGCGTTGATGGTTTCTCGTTGTAATTATTAGCCAATCAGAGACCCTTGAGGAGTCTTCCATGTAACAAATTTGTTAAAATTCTTTTAATTTCAATTCTTGTCATTGATTCATAATGTAAATATTCATAAAAGTATTAGACAATCAACTTTTGCTAATGGAAGCTCTTCAACCGACACAATGTTTAGTTAGGAAATTAATGTCGAACCGCCGAGACGTTATAATCTGCTCCATTCTTTAAACGACAGCGCAGAGATTACACGGGCCTTTCAGTTACAGGGAATTACCACAAGATCGATAATGTATAATGTATAATCTTGATACATCCGAGGCAGACGCTTCCGTGCGCTGACCTTGGGCGGCCACCCCGCCCAACCCCTGCCACCTGTTGTCTCGTTCTGCCCCACGGCAGTGCGCATGTTTGGCGCAGAGAGGGAGACGTACACTCTCCCTTTCGTCCAGGTCGAAATGTCTAGACGGAGTATGAACTCTTTACGGCCCGGCCGCGGGTCTCACGCCGCCATCACAACACCTTATGCAAATGCCTCGTGATACGGTAACGTGTCACACGCGATGCACTGCCCGTTACTGTGAAATTCATGAGGCGCTTTTTCAAATGATTTGTTTTAACTCCTTTGTCGTCGCCTTTTGTGTATTATAATACATACATACATTGCATGTGATACAAAAGCATTCGGTATGTTTAATGGGAAAATGACTGTTCCTGGTAGTAACGCTATATGAGGCTTCACATTAATTTGGATTTGCTCGCTAATAAAAAAACTTTCGCACTAGACATTGTTATATTGTCTCGAACAGCTCCGGACGACATTAAATCCTCAGTTGAAGAGCGTAACGTAATTTGTAATACAGGCACTGAGATTATTGTTGTCACAGCCGTGATATTACTCGATGTACTTTAGTGCCCCTAAAGCCTTTATGGGCCAATTTATTGGGCTCTCGTTTTCGCGTTTCATATTTTCCCTAAGTTTTTTTGTTCGTCAAGACGGAGTGCCTTAATGGTAGCTGCGTCGTTTGGGGAATGTACCGAATATTTCTAGATTTTAACGTGTTCGTACAAGTGCTCGAATATGCTAGCAAACCTTTATGTTAGACTTAATTAAGAGTCAGCCTTTTGTTTTCCTAATTCCTATGGGGCAGTATTTTCGTTTATCGTATTTTATACTTTGCAAATTTTAAATAAATTATTCAGCAAAGTATAAGAAAATAGTTTAGTAGAGATACTGGGTTTTTATATATCCCTATATTTTAATGTCCATTATTCCAAGCGATGAGAGATAAAGATGAATTTTAATTTGTGAAAATTTTTAATTTGCAAATAGAATATTCGTGAGTAGGTTGCATAAAGATACGAAAATTAAGTTAAAAGTCCCCGTGTCTCCCGGGGAATCACCTCATGCAACGTTGTCACACTGCGTGCTTCGGCTGTATAACTAGAATCTGTTTGAAACGAAACTCATAAACAAAATACCTATGTGCTTGATCTATGAAAACCGTAATGTATGACAGTATATGTTGATGTTATTGTTTAAAAACCGACATAATTATGTTGCATATCACATGATATGTAATTAAAGTGAAGAAAGATGAAATGGAGATTTCTCAAAAATATATTTATTCAACTATGAGTCGGTTTAATTCAAATCATTTTTAATTTTCGCCAACTCAAAAACGCTACCCTGTAGAAAAATACAAATAGCAACATGGCAGAACTGCGATAAGTGGAAAGCGAGAGCGAAGGAAATCCCAAGGAGACTCGTCCCGATAACGGCGAGAGATAAAGATGCAAGGGTATTCCGGTCGACTGCATTATTCAGCATCGGAAGACGCCCAGACTCGTAGGGTCGACGACTCCACGGAATTATTCTCCACCCCCCATTCTGCACTTAGCGAAAATTGAAACGCTGTTCTCCACTGCTATCTTGCCGTTTCGGTATTTCCTCAGCGAAAATTTCAATTTTCTTACACAATGAAAGTGCATATCCACGGGCAACAAACAGTTTCTCGTAATGTAGCCATTCAATCTGGGATACGGACTCTAGTTGTTTTATAAATGAAGGGGGAATACGGGGAACGAAATGTATTTTTTTTAGCTTAGTGGAACTATTTATTCATTGAATTGATTAGGTTCTTCATGAGAAATACGATTTTCTAGTATAGTTATTAACCTGTTCTGTGTAGTTACTTTCTTATCATATAGAAAAAAATACACACAGGCTAAAGTTTTCATTTTGTGTCTAAATTATTTAATAATTTACGAGCGTGTGGTTCCTACAAGAAATGTGGTACAAATAATAAATACTCGCGAATTGAACTTGTCACCCTGCGTTCCACAGACAACCCGGCGATTGAAAATATACTATACAAATAATTAATGACAATTCTGTGTAACGTTAATCCCAAAATTACAATACAACCAATTCAATAGGTTTGCCCGCACAAAGGACTAATCACTCCATACAAAGCCTCACACATATTAGTCCATATTGAAAGCTGCCGGACCAAAGCCTGCGGCTTTGAAAGCTATGTCAAACGTATTCATTTGCCGGTTCCAGCGAATCGACGTAAATATAGGCCCGGGGCCGAGCTGCGTGGTTAGGTTAAGCAATCGATACGCACTGAAATTCAGGCCGCCACCTATATACCTAGGCTTCCTATATCTAGACTTCCGTTTTCATGTACAAAGAGCCTCGCTGGTACGTGTGACGCGTAGGGCGTAGCCCGCTATAGCGATTATTATGCTATACAACCTTGTAATTCCGTAACGAAGGATTTAGATATAGACTTGTACGAGTGTATACTTGACTCTGTATGAGGAAAAATGTCGGTTCATCACATCGCGGTGGGTAATATTCCTCGTGTGTGTAACATATTATTTAACATTCTTCCCGTCAAATATGCTTTTGACAGTTTAAATACATAAGAAAATGAAACCATAGCAACGTTTCGTTGAAGCTACAAAATGCATCAAAGCTCCGCTCGCAAAGCGACGTAACAAGTGTAATCTAGAAAAAATTCTTTAAAGTGCAAAATTAACCAGAATGTCGGCGATGGAACAACCGCAGCGCCCTAAGCACACAGACAGATGAAGTTTGTGTAATCCCGCTGCAAAACTTTTACTTTCTCTCGCTGAAATATTAACGAACTTGCATAAGTTAGGCGGGCGGGGCCAGGTGAATGCACTGGAGAGGGTGGCGAGCTACCCTGTGCAGTGTTATTTTAGGTAGTGAAAGCGCTAGCTCGTACCGGGGCAACGTACCTCCCACCCCCACCCCCTGACCTGGTATTAGTATGACGTGGGAGAATTATTCATCCCCTGTTCTGGCGGTGGCGTGCTTACAGTGCTGTAAAAGAACCTTATGTTTTTACATGAAAAGTGTTTCATATTAACATTTACGTAGATTACATAATTATATATGTAAGCTTTGTACATAGTGCAGATTATATGATATTGTGGCTGTATGTTTGTATAATATGTATTTATATTTAGGTATGGTATTTTATTGTATATGTAGCT
>DWIE01000340.1:0-16353 GCA_018248235.1 Choaspes benjaminii
TTGTGCAATATGCTGATAAAACTACATAATTGCCAACTTTTTATAATTTACTTTCAGCTATTCAAATATGGACGCAAAAAACTCACACACAAACAGATGTAGTTTTTAAAAAAAATAAAAAAGGTGGTAGGTTTGGCGTTCCCGATGAGATTCGGCTGCTAAATGTTGGCATACACTTGCCTGAAGAAAGTGCCACTTACAAAAGATGTCGCTTTTGCAGCACAAAGCACAAAGAACAGAGGACAAAAATAGTATGTTCCTCCTGTGGAGTAGCTCTTTGTGCCAAAAACTGTTTCAAAACCTTTCACACTTCTTACTCAGTAATGTTATTTTCATATAGTATTTGAAAAGTTCTTAATAAAATATTATTTGTAACATTCTAGTTTCATTTTATTTTTATAATTTTATTCAATCACTCAATCATGTTATATTGAATTTTTTATATAAAAAAAATAAACAAGTAAAGTAGGAGTAAGTAATATGTATAGAATTTGTAGTAAAAATGTCCCAAAAAAATGTAACCATTCCGGATGATGGGAAATAATTTCCCACTTAATTATATTTTGCTTTTCCATACTGGATAATGGGAAATAATTTCCCACCGTAAAACCCCCATTTCCCCTCTTTTTATAAAAAAAATGATGTTTTTTTCGAAATCTACAAAGCCCTTTTACCTAGAAACCATGTTTAATTCATAATTTTATTTAAAAAAAAAATCCATTTGATTAAGGGTTAATAGACTAACAAATGGAAATAAAAACAATATTATGAATTTGTTATTTAGAAAAATGTTAGTTTTTCTTGATGATTTCATACAATATTATTGTATATAATTAATTATTTAACAATCATTTAGATATGGACTTAATTAGGGACCTTTAATATTATACTTACAAAGAAAATCATTTACCAGATTACTAGTATTTCAGAGTATTTCTTTAGAAACGATGTCAAACCCTTGCAATTTTTCTTTCACTTATGTCAAATGAATATACGTCAATATGACATTACATTTGTTGTACCTACTTTTCTCGCCATCTTTCCTTTTCATTACCTATTTCTTTTTCAACATCTGTGCTTTAGTGATTGGTTTATTACTAAAATCGTCACCAGTTTACCATAACATTATTGGAATTTGTTATCAAATTAAACTGTGAGAAGATTAAAAACGCAGTTATTGCGTCATAGTCAGTTGTTCAGTTCTCCATTTCGTAATAATGGCAGATATGGCTGAAAAATACAATACAAAATGTCCAGGTGTAAAACGATTAATGCGAGAGGCGCTAGAATTAGCCGAAGCCACGGAGGAATATTGTGCAAGGCCATTGGAAGATAATTTATTCGAGTGGCACTTTACCGTGCAAGGCCCGAAAGGCACGGAATTCGAAGGTGGTATCTACCACGGAAGAATATTGCTGCCGAAAGAATATCCGATGCATCCACCCCACATCATTCTTCTCACACCTAACGGTAGGTTCGAAGTGAACAAGAAGATTTGCTTATCGATTTCTGGCTACCACCCTGAGACTTGGCAACCGTCGTGGTCGATCAGGACGGCTTTGTTAGCGCTGATTGCATTCATGCCAACTCCGTCCGAGGGGACCATTGGATCGTTGGACTACTCCCCAGCTGAGCGTGTAGTTCTAGCGAAGAAATCGGTAACTTGGGCTTGCCCACAGTGTGGAGAAATTTCCCAATTGTTGTCTTCCAAGGCAGCGAAACCTATAACTGAGGAGGAGCAGTCTGCATTGAACCAAATAGCATTCAAGGGTGAAGAAGAACAAGCACCAAAACCTCCTGAAGAAGCACCAACTTTTGAGCCACAACCTGAGTTTTTAGAGTCCACAGAGTCCAGGACAAGCTTCCTCGACCAAATAACTGAAATTCTTGTGGCTGTACTGCTGGGAGTTGTAGGAATATTCATATACAGACGCTGGAATGCATATTATGCTGCAACTGATTCAGAAACATAGGGCTATGCCTGTTTATATGTGTAGATACTAAGGATACAGCAATTGATCTGGTGTATTGTGTGATCACATATATGGCTAATTGACCCACAATATATGCAGATGGCCTCGACAAGATAACTTGTTACTGTTGGCTAATAACATTTCTTTCACTATATTCTAGGTATATTGTATAGTAATACATGTTAGATTTTTAATTGTTTATGTGCATTTTATCTAAATAATCATATTAATAGTATTAAATTATGAGTATAATTAAGTTGTTCATTTGTTTGTATAATTTTAAGCTTGTGCCTTATTTGAAAAATGCTGTAAATTATACAAGGCTATGTATGTAATTGTAAATTAAAGCAAACATCACAAAATATTTGTGACATTTATATTATTTCTAGATGATTATTTATTTTGTATGCTTTTTATTTTATGTTTTATTGTTATAAGACATGATTTTTATTAAAAAAAAGTTTTGTTTTTTTGGTTCCTCTGTAAAATTAGGGTGAATTGTTGTGCACACCTCTAGAGATTTAACTTATTATTTTAAGAAGTTTATGAGATACATCAACTTTGCATTAATACCAAAACATATTGGTAATTTGGCAAACATTTTCTTATATTATTCTGTACCATCTTTATTATAGTGACATTCCAAAAAATGATTTAGATATAAGATTGCGCTTCGACTACAACAATGCCTCATGGATATGTTTGAGAGTTGGGCTGATTACATAATAATGACAATATTGCTACATCCCAGGAAATATAAGTAATCTTATAACCTTTTTGAAATGCAAAAAAATTATTGATTTGTATATTTTAGATTAATGCTTTAAATTCTTTGCTGTGTTAGTAAATTTAAGAAATAAATTTATCAACTATAATTCTTGTAAATTATTTATCTATAGCCCATCCGTATTCCCAATGCAACCACTGACACATTTATGCCATAAAATAGTAATGTTCACATGATTTTTCATGTCATGAAGTAGCAAACTGGTTTGCAGTCTACCTGATGGAAAGTAGCTAGTGCAGCGCATGATATCTGTAACCATATGTGCAGTGCTACTTATGAGGACATCAATCGAAAGCCTCATGTTCTGCTTATGTTGGCTTTCACCCTTTACACCAAAACACACATAGTACTAACACTACTTTTACGTCACAAATTGGTGTGATTGTGGTACCAACCCAGTTGAACCACCCATAAGGTTTTACCAGACACAAAACATTTTTGAAAAAATTGTCTTGGTGCAGGAATTGAACCCGTGACAGCACATTTCACAAACCTGATCATCACCGCCTGCACCACTTGTGTTTTGGTATAAATAAGGGTTGAAAGCCAGCACATATTTGACAACAGATGTTCAGATTTTAATTACTCAAAGTAACAACATATCTGTGAGCTTGATTACAGATGTCATAGGCTTGCACTACTGCAATTTCTACCCATTTACTATCAGGTGGCATGCAAGCCAATGCTCTATTTCATATCATAACAAAAAACTTAATTTATTATAATTTTTTAGCAATTAAATAAGACCAAATGTATATAGATAGTGAATTTTTATTTAAAAATAAGCATAAACACAGCTTAACTGCTAAGTTAAAGGTAAATTAGATATAAACTAGACAAGTTTACTGCCACCATTACGTTCAGCCAGGCATAGACTTGGTGAGGAAGAATGTGAACAATAATTATTTTTATATTAAATCTGCAACATTCATTGGCATTTCATCTATTTGTGTTGAGTAGTACTGTTCAATGTCTCTTAAAATCCTAATGTCATCGGACTTCACAAAGTTTATGGCGACACCCTTGCGTCCGAAACGGCCTGACCGACCGATCCTGTGGATGTATAACTCGCGGTTGTTTGGGAGGTCATAATTGATGACTAGTGACACTTGCTGTACATCGATACCTCTCGCCCACACATCTGTTGTGATAAGTACACGGCTTTGGCCAGATCGGAATTCTTTCATAATGTTATCTCTCTCTTTTTGTGGCATGTCTCCATGCATGGAGCTGACAGTGAAGTTTGCCTCCTGCATCTTCTGTGTCAACCAGTCCACCTTCCTCTTTGTGTTGCAGAATATGACTGCCTGGGTGATAGTTAGTGTGTCGTACAAGTCACAGAGTGTGTCAAACTTCCACTCCTCACGCTCCACCGCTACAAAGAACTGCTTGATGCCTTCCAATGTCAACTCATCACGTTTTACCAGGATCCTGATAGGGTCTGTCATGAACTTTGACGTCATCTCAAGAATTTCATGCGGCAGTGTGGCAGAAATTAGCACAACCTGTGTCGCTGGAGGTAGGTAGCGGTACACATCGTAGATCTGCTCCTTGAAGCCCTTGTTCAACATCTCATCAGCTTCATCAAGAACCAGCATCTTTATTGACCTGGTGCGAAGGACACGCCTTCTGATCATGTCAAACACTCTTCCGGGAGTGCCAGACACAACATGTTGCCCATAATCCAGCTTCCTGATATCTTCGCCAAGATTTGTCCCACCAATGCAAGCGTGGCACTGAACATTCATGAAATCACCCAGTGCAAGGATGACCTTTTGGATCTGTGTAGCCAACTCGCGAGTTGGAGATAGGATTAGGACCTGGGTTTCACGCAGTGTGGTGTCTAGGGACTGCAGGATGGAAATGGAGAACGTGGCGGTTTTTCCCGTACCGGACTGCGCTTGGGCTATCACGTCTCTGCCTTTGACAATCGGCAAAATACTCCTCTGCTGGATCGCTGAAGGTTTCTCGAAACCATAAGTGTAAATTCCTCTTAACAGTTCGTCACGCAAGCCCATAGAATCAAAGGTAGGAATGACTTCAACATCCTCGCTTGTGTCGAATTCTACGTTAGACAGATCTTCTGATATTATTTTTCGATTGTAGGATACCTCTGACGCCGACATCTTCGTATTCTGTTTTTAAGTATAGATTCTACTTTCTAATCCTACTAACAAACTAAACCGTGCCACAAAAACACAAGTGCACGCACGCAAACACTGCCCGGATACGTTGCAATTAATTGGATGAAGTAATTAACAATTTACCAAAAACTGAGTTTTATACCTCATCTAACTATAATAAATAAAGTTGACGATTATTCAAAACACAATACAATGCTAATGTAAATTAAGTTATTTCTTTTTGTACATGTAACATAAATGTGGAAAGCACAGGTTTTATTTTCCAATATGGCGTCGTCAATAGTAACCACAGAGTATAGAAATTATTTATAACTGTCAAATCCAATTTAAATTTAGGCCAATATAATTAAATGACATTAGAAATTTAATGCAAGTTAAAAATAATAAAATATTTTATTAAATTAAATGCTTCGCGAATTCTAATATTTCGTATAAAGTACCTACTAATAAATATATTTATTTAAATACGTATTGCCACCAAAGGAATATTTCAACGTGTTTATTTTAACATAACTAAATAATGAATTCTAAATAGTATTATTTTATACAGAAATGTACAAATTTTTTTAAAACAGATAGACAAAAGACTATAAAATATAAAATGGTTCAGTGTTAACTGAACGATTCAACGTATTCAGAGTTCAAGTTTTATTTGTGGCCAAAATGAACGATTTTATTTGGATTTTGAACGAATCAAAATGGATGCTGGGTGTGAATGAACTATGTAGTGAAAAACGAACAGCTTTTTATCGAGTTGTGTCGTGGGCCCGATTATAATCGGGAATCCGGCGTCGCGGTTTTGTTTTGTAATAATTTAAACGGTGAGGGTGACAAAGTTACGTGTCGCGAGGAAGAGGGTCGATCGGCACATCGGTGGTATCGAGTAGTCACGGTGGCTCTAATGTGTTTATATGAGAGTATCGGGCGAGTGTTCCGCAGGTGGCACTAATAGGATGAGGAGTGTGACGGAAATATTGAATGTGGATGAGAATCAGCGGCTGGTGTCGGCCGCGCCGTTCCCTCTCGGTGCGCCATGGCCTCAGCGTTCTCTCTGATGTGCTCGCATGCTATATGAGCGCTCCGAAATGAAATGCATATACAGGAAGGAACAATCACAACTCTGACAACATGTACCAAAATGACAGAAGAAGTAGACAGAAGACATGGTGTGAATGGTAACAGCAGTAGCAAGAGCGCGAGCGAGGATGCTCCCGTGCCGAACTCCGCGTTCAATACCGCTGGTGGAAGGCTCAAGTTCTTCAAAGGTACCTGTCATCTGTTTTTACATTTGTGTACGATAGTGTCAGTGTAACATTAACAGGTGATGTCAGCAAGGGTTATTTGTGTTGAGAAAAACTAGAAAGTCATTCATGCTCTGATAAGCATATGCAGCTACATTTGAGTGAGTCGTTGCCAATTGTAGAAGCACAGCCTCTGCTATTGTTGTGTGTTTTGTAAGAAGCCCTGGCCACCGTAGCGGAAACAAGACAAGTACTACCTCTATCTTGTCTCACTGATTATATTTTAGACAATGTTTACCTCAGATGATCAAATGAGAAATATTTAGTAATGAACCCTCAATATTATTTGTGTTTATTATTAGTAACAAAAGGAAAAGTTTTCAAATATCTGTTTTCTTCTAGTGTATAAGTCATTAAGTATTATCTTTAATAATTAAATTAATACAATTTATTACTCATTTATATGCTAGTTTGTGAATACGAAAACAATGGTGGGCTTTGCATTACTAAACATTTAAATAATTTGTTTTATGTAATAAGAAACAGAAGTACTAGTGATTTGACCTTAGCCATGTCATTGGTGCATGATGTATGCAAGCGGCCAGCAAGCCAGCAACTAAACACATTCTGCAGTGTAAACAAGAAACATTTGGGGCACGAGTCTGTTACATGACACCTACATGCCTCGGATCTGCCTGTTTCATGTTTCTTGCTTATGCACTTGTTATGTTGGTAAGATGAGTAGACTACCCTAATTACTGATTGGTAAACAAGATTGGTAATCTCTACAATGCTCAACTCAACATTTATTTTAATGGTTAATAATAGTTAATTTGTTCTGGTGATTGTAAATAGTTTATGATTTTTAAAACTAAAGTTTAGGTAATGAATTATATATAAACCTTCTTCATTACATTATTATCTATTAAATCTTCTTAATACTTAGAAGGACATTTTAATAAAATATCACATATTGACACAAAACAAATACACAATGAAGTCATGTTATTTATTTTTTAGTTCACTTTATATTTTTATGTGTGAGTCTGTTTGTATTACATTCAAGATTGCACATACTTTGTAACCTAATGATTTTAGTCTTATTATCTAAGCCAGTAGGGATATGATTTTAGAATTTCACACCATAGTAACAAGTATAAAACAAATTAGCAAGTTTTGGTGCCTTATACAAGTCACTATATACCACAACGAAGTCATATGGTGCGTATGTGCCACCAGGTGTATTTAATTGTTTGTTAGTGATAAAGAATAATATCTTAATTGGAAGCTCGTAAAATTTTAATTGGATTCATATAGACTTGTTTTCAAAGTTGATTTCACATGCTTTAGATGATAAATTGAGACAAGTGTGAGACGGAAGGACTGAAACATTTGTTACTCTTTTTGAATTTTGAATATAACTCACATAATTATATAACATACTTAAATACTGATATGGTTTTTTAGTTATGCTACTACTTGTTATGTCTTCATCCACATATAATAAACATTTCCTATATAAGATCTATTCTATTTCTTGAGTTGGACTAAGCATGAGGTATGTATAAAATTTCATTATAATCGGTATTTGAAGATTACTGTAAACCAACATTGTGGTACTAGATATTTATGTATAAAGATACCACCATTGATATCATAGTTTACTTTTGTCATAGATTATATAGTCAGATACAATCAATACATTTGTAATAATGGTGCACTTGTGCTAACTTGACAGAATTTGAATAGCTATTATTAGTGTAGCGTCTTGCAGGTGTGTCCTAATTTTTGTCTTGTGGTTTTGAAATAATGAAAACAAGCAATTTATTAATTGTTTGCCTATAGATACTGTATAGAGCGACTTTGTACCTAAAAAGTTATTGTGCTGTAGTTCTATAAATGGTCATTTTATTTATTTATTTTTGTAAATAAATTCTTCTAGTTCCATGACAGAATATGGCAAAATAAACTTGGCTCATAACAAAATATAATTGCATTACAGCAGCAATAAGAAGAAAGCAACGATAAAAAGTCTAAAGAATGGGTTTCAAATGCTTTTGTGTCTAAACAGGCTGATCTTGAGTTGGCAAGTGGATTGGTTATGTATTTATTTAGGTATATTGGCATTTATAATATTGGTGCCAACCATCAGTTTCTCACCGTCACCCAGGGTTGACTGGTAGAGAATGTCACCAGGCATTATGTAACCTTAGATTGAGGCCTAATAATAAAGGTTTTAATAAGATAAATTAACTTGGTAGCAAAATAATTGGTTAAATAAAAAATACCCTGAAAATCTGAAGACAGTAAAATTGTTAGTAAAATTGAGTGTACTTAGTTTTAGTAAACTGCTTTAAACCATTAGTTTTGTTTTTAAACATTTTGAAACATTAATTTTTTATTCAACTGATGCAATGTATCAGTAGAACAAATAATAAATACAAAGCACAAAGCAGTGTCTCATCTGCTCAAGTGGTGTTCAAAGTTGTACATGTCACTATCATCAAGATATCCAATTGATTTTTATCTAAATTCCAGACAAAACAGAGCTTAGTGATAAAGTACTTGTGGATGTAATCAAAACAAATTGTTTGAGTTTTGAAGCCTGTACAAAGTTAAATGATAACACAATATTTGTTTTACACTTAAACACTTGTGCAGTATGAACCACCCATGATTTACATGCTTCTGTCTCATGTTGATCAATTAGAGTGCTCCTTGTGGAATTGAGAAATTCTGTTCTCATAATACTCTTATTAATGCACAATAAACAGTTATACAATATTAGGAGGCAAACAAGTGAAACACTTACAAAGTATATTTGATAAAGGAAGGAATATTTAAATACATTTATGTGTTTACTTATTGGTTTACATAGCACCTTCTATAACAAATAATAACATGTTACAACTTTAATTAAATGGAACTTAATTGCTTATGTACTTAATGTTTATTTACATAAAGATAGTAAATATGCTGTACCTACTATATTCATTCCATTTGTACAGTTATATAGTGTTTATTTAAGTCAAGGCCTAGGGCACATAATTGCGCTTATCATAGTAGTAATAATAACTTATAGAGATTTACAAGAAAGTATGATACAATACAATTCCTATTTTACATTTATGTAGGAATATTATTAAGGTGTTTTATTATTACCTGAGAAAGTGTTACTTAATAATTATGTACATGGTCTTATTTAGGCAGTTTTTGGGTGACCGTAATTTTCTAAATGATGAGAAATTATAGTTATTTCTTAGACACTTCTGTATACATATGTGTATGAATGAAATATATTTATCTTTTTATTTAATATACATATAACAACACAACATTAATTTGTTTCTCTGGGCCCAAAACTAGGATGCCCTATATAATGGGAAATATGTATTTTTAATTATGTTGATGTGTGACATGCAAAAATTAAGAATATAGTCTGTATCGTGCAGATGGCAAGTTTATCCTGGAGCTGGTGCGCGGCAGCGCGCGCGAGGGCGAGCGCGCGGGCTGGGTGTCGGTGCCGCGCAAGACGTTCTGGCCGCCGGCCGCCGCGCCGCCGACGCCGCCCGCCGCCGCGCTCGCCTGCGCCTCGCTCTCCGTCTCCGACGACAACAGCTCCGTGCACTCCTCGCCGTGGCAGCGCGACCACTGCTGGAAGCAGCCCGCGCCGCGCCGCAACCTATCCAAAGAGTTAACCATGTACTACTGCAGGCCCAGCACCCTGCACACGCCCGCCATCGACGCCTTCAGCCGCATCAAGCGGCGGAGGCCCTACGACACGAGCCACTTGGACGCCGTCCTCAACGGCAGCGTCAGGAAGACGCTGAGCAACGGCATATGCGACAAGAAACGAAACGGTGACGTCGGCTCGCCCGACAAGAGCTCGAGGGGCGAGGACGCCGTCGACGGCCCGGCGACCGATCCCAGAACGAGAAACTCCGACGAGGACAGATGGACGGATTTCGATCGAGAAAAATATTATCACATGAAACTCAAAAAACCATATCAGTATCATAAGTTAAGAGTTTACAAGAAGACGAAACCGCCCATAAGGCGCCGAGAGCTGGCCAAGACTATCGAGAAGCTACGCGAGAAGATCGCCTCCCTGCCGGTGCTCGTGAACGCGAAACTGGCCAACTGCCGACAGGAGCACATGATGGTATCTCCTCGGAAGCGCATCCTCAGGGAGATGGAGAGGGTGAGCCTCGAGGACCAGGTGACGAAGCGGCGGGCGAAGACGGTGCCCGCCCTGAGCACCGCGTCGTACCCGCCGTCGCCGGGCCCCAGCCACACGCCGCACAAGCCGCCCGCCGAGGCGCCCGCGCGCTCGCACAACGGCACCGCGCCGCGCAAGGACGCGCCCGTGTCGAAGAACGTCAGCAGCTACAGCATCCACTCGCTGCTGAGCATGCCCGACGAGAGCCCGACGCGGCGGTCGCCCGAGGCCAAGCGGTCGCCGCACTCGTACCCGCCGTCGCTGAAGACGGAGTCGCCGTCGAGCGTGAACTCGCCGGACCTGAGCCCGAGCCCGGACGGCTACCGGTACCGGTACTCGGCGCTGGCGCTGGGCTCGCCGGGGCGCGGCGTGTCGCGCGACTCGCCCACGCCGCCGGGCGCCTTCCGCGCGGGCTCCCCGTACGGCGCGCGCGCCTGGGCCGCGCCCTACCGCGGCTCGCCCGCGCCGCGCGACGACTGGCGCGAGCTGCCCTACGTGTTCCCGTACCCCTACGTGCCGCCGCACGTGTACCGCGCGCCCGCGCCCGCGCCGCTGTGGATGCACTACGCCGTGGCGCCGGGCGCGCCGCCGGGGCCCTGGGCGCCGCTCGCGCACCCGCTGCTCACTGACCACATACCCAAGGACGAACCCACTTCAGATTTGCCATTGAACTTGTCGAAGCACTGAAGTAGACGGTCAGCGCTGGCGCAAGTCTGTCACGTGAGACTGAACACACAAACAAAGATTGTTTTAGATAAATTCAGTCAATTTTGCTTCGTCGTGCGTGAAACATGCATTCGCATATTAATTCTGCGGAACGACGAATCCGATCCGCCGTAGTCACACTACGAGGACAATCAAAGACTTTTAGATTAATGTGAAGAGAAAAAATATGATGGCCACTTGACACCTTGAGCGTCGGACGAGCGACCCGTGACGTCACGCTGTCCATCAGATCGTGTCCTATAAACATTCCATGTCGCACTCAGCAATTGGCGCCTGTTAAAGTCCAAAAATCACATCCCACCTAACCCAATGTTATGCAACCGCGACGCCGCGGCTCGATATCATTATTAATTATAGCTGTAACGAATATCTTTTTGAATACGAGCAAAATAATATTTTTGTATAAAAAGTGATTTTCCGGCTGATCTGTTTGTCAGAAAGTCTATTTACAAACTATTGTATGATATACTGAAATATTTTAGTATAGATGTATGTATGCAGAGTCATGTGTGTATTTTCATACGAATTATTTGTACTGCAAGTTGAATATTTTAATATTGGCTATAATGTTAGGGTAAGATTGTAAGATGATCTAAACAAAACAGTTATCAATTGTTAACGAACAGTGCCTTGTAACAAATGAAGATATTATGAACATATTTATGAATGAGAAGTTTAAAATATTAGATATCCCGGCCTTATCACAGATGTTATCATATCGCAGTCCCACGTTGAGTCTAGTTTAGTATCGTTGCACACTTCGGTAGTCGAGAGCCCGGCCCTTCCGCATCTGAAATCCATTGACTATGTGCGATCTCATTATTTAATTTAGAAAATGTAACGAGGTAAAGACTACAGTTTTGGGATCAAATTTGGATGTGTGTTTATGTAACATGTATATTAAATAAAAGACATTGTATATAATTTGTGAATGGTGTATTATTGATGAGAGTTCGGGCGTAGATTGTATCAGAGCATTAACCGCTTATGATTTATCGGTAAGAGTTTATTACCTTCAAATAATAATTATTGTAATTGTACAGTATTTTTGTATTGAGTATTTTATGGCGATTATGACGATCGGTGTCTGTCGTGTTTAGGTATTCGTAGAGCCGCTGAGCGTATATTTTGAGCCTTATTCCTTCGGTGATAAGGGCGCGACACGAACGGCTTTGAGATTATAACGTAGAGGTAGTTCTTTTTACTGCAATTTTAGTTGAAGTATGGGGTTATGTATTATAAGGACAGTTATTATGATGGTAAGGGACTGACTTCTGATGTAATATTATCATTAATGGAATTGTATAAAATAATCGTGTAATCGGAGGCCTACTCTAGCGAGCACGATGTCCGCCAACAAAGTTGACTTAGTGTAAAGTAGCTGTAATAGAACCTGCTCAATTAACTCTGAGTACAGTTAGGGAACAACATTTTATGAACAACTTCCTGTTGTGATTTATTTGGAGGCGACTGAGTTTCTTATTTGGATATATTTATGTAATAGAATCCTATTTATGTCCTATCTACACAATGTTAAATTAAATGACTATAGGTTTATGAGCGTCCCACGGAAAATAATAATAAAAATACATGGAGTGAGACATTACGAATTAACGGCCTAACTTAAAAATCCTTAATTTCAAGCGTTATGTAAAATTTATTAAAATATAAACATGTACGGTTTTCTTGAATTTGCGCAATCCGCTGCAGGGGCACGCTTCCATTATTTGCGGGTTGCGAGAATTCGACAATATTGATGAAATGTATGACTGTCGTTTTCATAATTGAGTCTTATAGAATTTCTTTATTTATGAAAATATTACTGTTCGATGTATAAAATTAATTAAACTATCTGTTTGAATTAATTTTAGACTATGAAAACATTGTGAAGAAAATTTACGATAATATGTCATTGTTCGTATTATTCACGTAAAGCAGTGAGGACACTGCCAATTTATTTTCTTTATAATTTGTTAATACATGTTATTCAGTCATAATTCAATGATAAATGCATCCTCTCACTCCACAAACGATTTGCGGCTCACTGTTTGCCTTGAGTTAAGTTAGTACTTTATATGGAGCATTTTCTCATAATAAATGCAGTCAGCCGTGAATTGTTAGCGCAGTTGGGACGTGCATCTTGAGTGATAGTAAATGTAAGTAAATTAAATATATTTTTATATATTAACAAGATTATTGAAGTGAATATTTTTAGAATATATAATTGGCAACTATTTAGTGTGTAAATCTTCTATAATATTGAAGTTAAAATGAAATCTATACAGGCTTAATTTTGATAGTTCTTTTAAACAGCTGAACTGTTTGTTTTATTTTAATATATGCAATATGTTATGATGTTATAATGTTTGAATAGTTAATATATTTAAGAAAAAATAGTTTTACTCTGTAACAGTTATGTACTAAAACAAATTAGAACAGAACGAAAAGTACATAAAAGTGCCATTAGAAAGACGCTAAACACTAAAATACTGTATATATTTTTTTATGAGAAATGAGAAACTCAGATCGCCTTTTCGCCCACGTTGTTAAGCCGCTGTTATTGAAAAGTTAAATATTTTTCTATGAACATGTAACCTTAAGTATGTGATAGCGCTTTCGAATAAAGTGAGATGTGACGATGCAGGTGTCTTAAAACCCACTTAAAACATATTTATCAAGCGGAATAATAGTTATTATCCATTTATATTAAGATGTAGTTATGTACTCGAATAAATATAACTTTTTAAATGTTTTTCTTTTATTTTTTCCTACTTAGTCATGTCATTTCGTATCCTATTATCTGCAACATTGTAAACATAGTTTAATGAACTTTGCAACTACTCTCTATGAAACTTCCAAGTGCCATAAGTGTACTGTGTGGCAAGCTTTGTTAAATTAAATAATTAGTTTCTATCACTCCTTTAAATTTTCACAGAAAAAATAATTTATAAAATTCTTCCTTTGTGAATGCAATGGGTACTCAAATCTACTTTTCTGCCGATATTTAAGGATACTTCTCAAAATCACACATTTTCATGTTCTGTAATCATGTATCTTCTGTATTTACAATATCAGTAATTTATCAAACGAAAATTTTTATTTGCGCATATCAAAATTTGCCATAATTTTATTTTCGACGCAATGTTAGTAATCTATTATATTTTATGATATGAAGCAGCACATGAATATGTAGTCCACGTGATGGGACCAAGGTCAATTAGAGTCCAACATGCTGGCTCCTTAGAGATCCCAAGATTAACGTGACCTACTTGTTCAGGCTGTAACGATCACTCAACATCAAGTAACCTGCATGCCTGTTTCCTATTCTTATTTTAAATTCTTTTAATAATTGTAAGGAAGACAATAATTTTTAGATTCTATTGTGTTGTTACTATATTTTATGTTATAAACTTAGCAAATGGTCTTACAGTTCTGCCGGTTAATGACTACTGCAGCCCATGATATCTATGATCAAAGCCACAGATGCGGTGCTAGTCCTGAGGTCCAAGGTGAAACGCCTTCAGTTCTGCATATGCTGTCTATCACACCCTTATATATAGATACACATGTAGTGAAAACGGTACTGTTTCACGGTACAAACAGGTATGACGGTGATGTCGACCCAGTCGGAACATTAATGTCCTACTGACAAACCTAAACATCACCGCCCGTGCCACAGAGGTCGTCATTTTATTCTGCCGTACAGGCACACTCAGGGCGCGCGTAAATGAATATTTAGACACAATGTGTTACTGCAAGAGGGTTTTTAACAATCAAAAAATTTCGATGCAGCACATGTAAATGTGTAGTTAGGTAAATTGTCTACAGGTTTATTCAAATTTAACGAATTTTTGTACTTGTGGGTGTAAAATTTATATATTATTTTTATTATTTCATATCCATGACTATGGGTCGGTTTGATTTTTATTATCTTATCGGGGATACAACGCGCCAGCACACAAAGGAAAAATAATTAGTATTTTTTTTCCCAATAAGTTTAGGTCTTTTGTTTATAAATATATAGTACAGGCGTGTTTTTTTTAGATTGTCTGATAAGGTGTATGTGAAATTATGTGAATTGTTGGCTGTGATTTATGTTAGGTGTAAAAATCTATCTAGTAATGTATGTTTGAGGAGGGACTTCTTTACAATATGGATATTATAGTGTTAAATTTTTTTCTGAAATTCGTTGTACTATTTATTTATTTATTATATAAGAACAATATTACAGTGCAAAAGAAGCTCCATCATACCACTATGTATATTAAATTTAATACAGTATAATAAAAAGGATAAACAGGTCTAAATATCTCAGTGGTGCAGATACAATATTGCTTACATTATTACACAGATAAGATTCAGAAATAAAATAAACCAGTATTCCAATTTGTGCTTTATTTATGAAAAAAATTGTAAATTATCCTACAATGAATCTCCGAATGAAATAGACTTACATATCGTTTTATGTATCAAATACATTATTTTGCTCGTCGCCAGATCAAACCACATAAGAACAATATAGTTTAAAATATTATCTACAGAATCCATCCACGGCGATTCGATTACCAAAAATACAATCTTCGTAAGGTCAACGTCGGTGTCGCGGGGCGGGAAGTATTTACACGTCGAATGTACAGCGGCGCGGTCAGCCGAGCAGCGCCTCCATGGTGTAGGGGTGCGGCGTGGGCGGCGGGCGCGGCGGCTGCTGTCAGTCGAGGATGACGAGCTGCAGCGGCGCGGCGGGCGCGCTGGCCGCCTTGCCGGGCGCGGGCGGGCCGCCCAGCGCGCCCAGCCCGCCCAGCCCGCCCAGCGCGCCCAGCCCGCCCAGCGCCACCAGCCCCTGCGCCGCGCCGCGCATCAGCCGCCAGGGCGCGCGCGCGCCGCGCCGCAGCTCCCCGCAGCTCAGGTTCCGCCGCCCCGACTTGGCAGCATCAGTGGCTCTATAATATAGGTCATCTGGCGCATCCATCCATGAGATGACGTGACGGCGACCTCCGCGACCCGCCAAATTTGTCGGTTTGCCGTTTACGTGCGCGAACACGTGCGCGGGCAGCGGCTGGCCGGTGGCCTGCGCGCGCGCGCACATGGCGGCGTACTGCTCGCGCGAGGGCCGCTGCATGGGCGCCGGGTGCTTGTTGGGCCGCTTGGCCGGCGGCGGCGCCGCGCCCGCGCCGCCCAGAGCGCCTCTGTCGAGCCCGTTGATGTCGTCGTAGGCGCGTCGCTTGAGCGGCATGGCGGGCGGCGCGGGCGGCGCGGGCTGCGG
>DWIE01000341.1:0-16351 GCA_018248235.1 Choaspes benjaminii
CCTTCAATCATTTTCTTTAATTCCAGCACTGTCGTGGTTTCCTTCGCGTCAGTGAAGATGGTTAACTTTTTTCGCCTAATCATTAGAAAGACATCCATATTGAGATATTGATTAAAAACTATAAACTAGTTATTATTTTACAAAAAACGCTTGAAGGCGTACGAAACGAAAATTAAATATTGAATGACAACTACGTTAGGCACAGACTAAAACTATTTTCTCGCAGTCTTGTCATAAACCAAGCACAGGTAAAAATAATTGATGTAATTGATTTGGCACAGGTAAAATAAATAATAAAATTATATATAAATGATATATTACCAATTAAGAAAATATACAGATATAAAAATTAATATAAAATAATGTTTCAAAAAATGGTTAAGTAAGTGTTAAGTGTATAAAACTTGTACGAAGTTGTATGTGTCGTAAAACAAATGTCAATTTAGCGTCGCCTATGCGTTCGAAATCCTAATAAATTCTACCAGTTCTAATGTCTATTATTCATGGTAAGAAACTTACAAACACGTAGTGGAAGAAAATAATATTTAAAGTATATAATCAAAATTAAGAGTAAATCTCCATAAAAAAAAACAATATATGTAACAAAATATGAATGAAATATATTTTTAATACCTTGCTAGCTTGTGACTCTTTTGTTGTCATAACATTCGCAGTTTCGAACTTATTTTTACTACGCTTCGAAGAGAATTAGTGAAAAATATATTTTTATAATGCTTTGCTAATAAAATGTGTAAATAAACCTTCGAATCTTGTATATATCTTTTTATTATTGTATATAACATGAAAAAACGTAGCTTAGAATTGTAAAAATACCGATAACCTCCAAGAATTGTTATGTCAAAATGAATTCCCAAGTATGTGTAAATTGTAACAATAAAAAGCCTGTGAATTTAACAACTAACCGGCTTGTGACTGAGAGCTGTGGGCATGTGAAGTGTATGGACTGCCTCCTTCACGAGAAGGCGGGCTGTGCGGTATGTATGAAGAGCGGAGATGCCCAGGAAGCAGGGGATGAGACACCAGGAGACACAGAGCTCAATACGCCAATAGAAGTTCCTGCTGAGCTCCCGGAGACTGCTAAAGACGATCAGACTGAAACTGAAGACTTGAATAAGAAGAAGAAGCCAGAGACCTCTCATGTTACCATAGAAACAGGTAATGTCTTCAAAACTTAGACCTTTTAAAACTTAAGTTAAGGCAGTTAACAAGTTAAGTAAAAACAGCTATTATTTGTGCCTGTTTTGTTACATGAATGAGCCATAACAGGCTTCAAATAGACCCATTGTCCTACTCAAGTTTTTTTTTAAACATACAGAACATTATATTACAATTATTTCTGCCAAACTTTAAAACAGTTTAATGGCAGACACAAACTATCATATTAAGAACCTGTATTCAAATTTCATTATACTATGTTATATACTATCTAGCATATGGACTCTATAAACTGTAGCACAACTCGCAAGAACTGTATCACAGCATAAATAGGTGTAATGCTGGTGACAGAGGTGAACCTGGGTAGCTTTTACCATGACTGATAGAATAATTCCTAATCATTTCTGTATATATTGCAGATGGTAATGGGCGTTGTTTTGTGTGCACTCTGTGCAAGAAGAGGTTCCATGCTCGCAGCCAGGTGGCGTATCATGCATACTGCAATGGGCAGAGGAAGCCCTACCAGTGTCCTGAATGTAATAAGGTATTATATCTATTTCTATATCCTAAAATCTCTGTAAGTGAATTGTAAATTCTTTAGAGAAAATAAACCATAATTTATATTGTTATATAAAAATAAATAAATACGTGATGTTGTTATGTTCATCCACTTTAATCTCTAAAACCACTGAACTCATTTTAATGAAATTTATTACATGTGTCTTGCTTGTTCCAACCTAAGCCTTAATTTTTTTTATTGCTTCCAATTTTTTTATACAACAAGTATAAAAAGTTGAACCCATTAATGTGGTGATAGAGATGGGTATAATACTTTTCTTTCTTTTCCATTTGATTAGACTGATGTATAAATGTTTTCATATCTAACTGAGACATTACCAATATCACACCCAGTTGTGCCGTCAATCAGTAGTGCATGCACTATTTGTTTTAGTGTAAGTGTGTGTTAGCCAATTTATCCTTTACAGTTGCACTGTAACTATGTTCTTGGTTATATATGGCCATGACCTGTAGTAGCCCCTTACCATTAGGTGGATTGCAAGCCAATGCTTTAGCATTATGAATTATCATAACAAGAAAAAAAATATAATTGTACTTCTAATTTTCTTGATTAATACAGCACAAATTGTTTACAGAGTTTTGCGGTGCTCTCGCATTTTAAGTACCACATGCGGGTGCACCGCAACGAGCGCACGTATGCGTGCGAAGTTTGCGGCGACAGCTTCTTCCAGATGTCCAAGTTGCAGCGGCACAAGCTCAAACACACTAGTTGGTTTTATTTTATTTATTTAAACACATACATGATACTTGAGGCGAGCTCAACTCTTTCTTTATATATTGCTGGTCTTCTTTATGTATTGCTGGTACACCAGCCACTTTTCTCTCTTGCCATTACTTCAGTTTGTCTATCTGAGGTTGTGTGGGAGAGATCACTCTCGCTAGATAAAGGTAGCTCGCTTGCTAGTTAAAACCACCTTTTGTAAGAATCATTTCTTTTGTATATTCTATAGCATTTTTAGTGTACAATAAAGAGTAATTGTATTGTATTGTGGTAAATTCGCAGAAGAGAAGAAGTACGCGTGTTCGCAGTGCGGCAAGGCGTTCAACAACGTGCCGGCGCTACGCAAGCACGCGCTGACGCACACGGAGGAGCGGCCCTACGCGTGCGCCGTGTGCGCGCGCCCCTTCCGCGACTCCTCCAACTACAGGAAGCACCTCGCCAAGCACGAAGGTGACACACATGTACTTTTTTAAATTTAAATAATTCAATAATTAATTATAATTATTAATTAATTATCTAAATAATTATTGGCATAACGGTTTGCCAATGACAAGTTACAAACGGAGAAACATAGAGATTTCCAAATGGACCTATCAACGTTATTTTAGAAATGATTAGGAAAGTAGGATAGGAAATAGAAGGATACAGTTAATGTAAGAAAACATATTTATATTAAATATATCAATATATAAAAATAGGTGGAAGGCATGACACCTTTAATATAATCATATAACATTCTATATATTTTATTGGTGGTAGAATCTATTCCTGCTCTAAAATAGCTCTTACGTTTTGGGTGTGGTACCCGGCACAAACAAAATGTATGAGGCCACCATCTTAGCCCTCAAAAGTAGCGACATACTTGTCCTCGATTTCATATGGAACCATGGATCAGTTTGGAGTTAGTAATGGTTGTCATGGGTGTCACGTACACATCAACAGAGAACGAGTGTGTCTGCACTGTATGTGGGCACAAGGCGGAGACGCGGCGAGCGTTGGCCGAGCACGCGCGGACGCAGCACGAGAGCAACGACGGGCAGGGGCCAGGCCCGGGGCAGGGGCAGGGGCCGGGCCCGGGGCAACTGGGCCGGCCTCGCCGCCCGCACCAGTGCCCCCGCTGCCCGCAGGCCTTCCACTCGGGCAAGGATTTGCGCAGACACGTTGCTGTGCATTCTGGTTAGTGACATTTTGGCACCACATTTGATTTATGAATACTTAAGATGGGTTTATCATCTGGTGTTTTGTGAAATTACATTTTAATTACTGAAACTATCCATGTATTTCAAAAAAATTGTGTTACTCTTTTCGAATAACATACACAATACACATATTAGATGTGCATATGATGGCTTAAATATATTTTGTGGTGAAAATAATGAAACTTCCTCTTTGTAACAAAATATTACATAAGAATGTCACATAATTGTATGGCTGTATACTCTATAACTATTTATCTATAAAATCATACATGTTAACAGATTCGAAGCCATACCGCTGCAAGGTGTGCAACCGCCGCTTCAGGCGGAACGACAACCTCGTCCGGCACGTGCGCAACACGCACCCCAGTTTCAACACGTCCAGCGTGGTCGAGTGTGACGAGAGCGCCCTCAAGCAAATCGCCCAGCAGGAGCAGGAGAACGGAAACGGCACCGACGACAGCTACCAAAACGCCGAGAAGGCCAAACTGGAGATACTCAACCCTCTACCCCCCCTCTCGCAAGAGGTCATATCCAAACACCTGGATATACAACCGGACGACAAAAACAAAGAAGTCAACGAGAACATAAGTCAGAACAACCAGCAAACGGTCAAGAGTATTGACAAATCGTATATCCTGGAAGCGAATATAGCTAGGGAGAGTGTTATAGTGGGCAAGTGGAACACGTCTATCGACAGGAAAGTCTCTAGCCCAGTCCCTGAGTATGTACACAAGATAAGAAAGGCGAACTCCATAGCTTGTCGGAAGGATGTACTGCTCCCGCCCATAGACGAAAGGAAGCTAATAGAGTTGGAAACCAAAAACAACCTCAATAATCTAGATCTCGGTGCGCCGGTGAAGAATGTAGAAATTTATAAGAAGATTCTCTACGGGAGAATGGAGAAAGACACGAGTGTGACGAGTGAGGAAGAAGCGAAGATGCATCAAACGAGTCCCAAGTTGCACTGGAGAAGGAAATTAAAACTTAATATGAACTGATATTTATGAAACGGAAGGCTGAGGAATGGTTGCTAGGCACTGCAGGCAGGTAACACTATATGTATGTTAGACTGCTATCACATTTTTAATACTACTTTACTTAAAATAAAATAGTGTAAACTAAGCTGCCATGAGGATTGGATTAGATATTGTGTAAGTAAGTAATACATGTTTAAACTTTATTGGTTTTGTTTCCATCAAATTAGAACATTTGGAATCCATAGACAATTTTTGTTTAAAAAATGATGATATGAACTAAGTTTATTTTTAAATTTTTTTTTAAATGTAAATCTGAGTAACAATCAAGCATGCAGTTTACCTGAAGTAGCTGTAACCTACTCAATATTGTTTCATCATTCTATTCGAAGTTGGACACAATCTGTAGTGTGTTGGTAGCAACGAACAGCACTGCAACACGCAGATTAGTTTTAGGGGTAAATTTGTCGCCTCATTTATTGTGTGCCGGCTGCCACAATAAAGATATTAAATGATTACCATATGATATGAATGAATATATTTTATTAAACATGAAGCAATGTTTTGAAAAGACGATAAATTGAGTTTTTAACATATGAGCATTATTTCTTATTTATGATACTTATACATAAATAATAATACTATAACATTAAATTAACAGCTCTACAGTTGTAGATGCCATTACAAATTGTATTTAAAATATGCAAGCCGAATATTCCATGCTCATACCTTTTTTATTATATCAAAAGAATTTGTTTTTTTGAGATCTTTCGGATATTCATACAATTCAATATGAAACAGATATATAATAATACTATGAAGTATAATTGCTAATTCGGTTAAACAATTGCTTCTCATTTATCTCTAATTTGGTGGAAACGAAGCCAATGTGCAATGTTTATCTTGTTATTGCGATCCATTAGCCCTTGCTGAACCATAAATAAGACTGTATCAAAATCTGGATGAAATTGTCATGGGCGTAGCAGTGATATTTTGCGGGAAGGGGAGGTACTTTATAAATGCTCTGTATACTTATACGTATATTACACGTTTATTGCGGGATTATGGTCTGTGAAACTTCCGATAGCGGCGTTTATTTGGATAATCCCATGGGTGGCCACATACTTGGTGTGCTGCAAAGCTACCCTCTAGAACATGAAAAAATGTGTTACTATTATCACAACGGTTGTCAATTACTGTGTATGATCTTGTCGGTGTTGTTTTGATATGAACATATTAAGATATTAATATGATATACATTCTGGGATTGCGTTAAATCTTTCAAATGAATGTCAATTAGAATCTACAGTAGACTTGGCTCCCTTCCCCGTTGCTACGTCCGTGATTGTTGATTTTCTGTCCGTATTGTTTTGCTCAAAGTCGATCTACAGGTGTTGTAAGCTGCGGTGTGATGCGAGTTTGATATAAATATATATAATTATAATACGTTTATATGTTTATGCGTGTAGAGTTATATACTTAGTTTTATGGTTAGAGAGTTTTGGAATGAATTGAAAATCAGTCAATGAGTTTACTAACGTTAGCCTTAAGTGCGTCCAAGACGGTTTAGAGATATACTATTAGTTTATGTTTATTATATTTTAATTCCCTTTTAACATTTGTGATTGTTTCGAAGAGATTTAGAAACCTTGTTATGTGATCCGCTGTCTATTGGCTTTTCGTTTCGGCTCGAAGGACCAAAATGAAATTATTAATTGATCTCAGGAATTATAATTATACAAATGTGATTTTATTATCTATAGAGTTTTAAATTCGGTAGTCAATAAGGAAATTCAAAAATGTATGTAAGATATGGCGTTGTGACGTAATGATGTTTCTGAATCTATGATATTTTATTTTTTTTATTTTGAGGTTGATATGGTATAAAGTTAAGTGGGTTGGCAGCATTTCCTTAACCTGCCTTGGCTTGGAACAACGAATACGTTAGTGTTATCAAAGCAATAACTAGATAAATATATATTACGACGTTATTTAATTACGAATAAACAACAATAATATTTTCTATGTTTACGAAGTTAACATATACATCATTTTTATAATATACATGTTAGTAATTTGTTTTCAATAAATGCATAATGCTGTTGACCCAATTTCGTTGTCTCATACCAATGTAATGTTACCATGTATTGGCAAAGTATGAAAGACTGTAATTGGAAGTAATTGGGACTGTGAATGGATTTTATATCGGTCGAGTAAATTAGCATAGCTACTGTAACCTTGCTTAGATTACCGAGTTGTTTCAATCTACTTTACACGAAAGGTACAACCCTATTTCGGATTTCAGGTCAGTGGAACTACATTATTTATTATAGATAAGAAGACTTGATAGCTGATTTTAACATAATCTCTTTAAAGAGACCGACGTTTGAAATTCCATAACTATCTGGAGCCCGAAATATGTGTGTACTTTTGTACTAATAATTAAAATAAACATTGAATGCATTTAGCTTACTCTGCCAAAAAATTACAACCTATTTGATAGGGTTGCGTAAGTGACTAGCGTTTGGAATTTTTTTGTAGTTGTAAACGACGACTGAAGACCGTGATCTCTTTTGTACATTGATCTCAAGTTTAACTTAATATTTAGGGCGCCGCCACGCCGTACTGTGTTGCCAGCAGCGCAAATGACATTACAAGACATTTTAAGTATAAGTAAAGGGGCTCTCATTAATAATGCTATTATTTTTTTATTGATTTTGCAATATTTTTTCCATATTTTATTCACAGCATGAGTATTTTGCATATACATAAATAATTAATTAAAATCAAATCAATACATAGATGAAATCATCGAGTGCTGCGTTATGCTTTAATATCGAGAGGACTACTGAAAATATTTCTGTCATATTTTCTTTTTGGTTTTTTTCGTAAATTTATTCCTTAGTCATTTGGTTCTTATAACAAAAAAAAAATATTATATCGAGATCTTCATTAAATAGTTATCTTAGACATATTGCGTTAAAAGGCAATGTATCTTTTTTTTACGCAAATAAGTCGCAGACATTAGCTAGTATAATAACAAGTGAAATGTACAATAGGAGTCTCCTTTACTTATTGTCATCACTTTTTTGTCTCGTGAATTTTATAAAATATTTAACATCAAGAAATATATTTTGCGGTTAACACTTTAGAAAGTATGCAAATATGTATCTTGCCGCTAACTTGTCAAAACTTGTGGACTTTATTGGAGTATTTTTTGAATCATGTGCAGTCTTGATACTTGAATATAATGCTTGTGATATTTTGCTGTTTTGTATGTTTACATGCGGTGTTACATCACATAATTGCTACGTACTATGGACTGTTTGAAATAATAAATAGTAATATTTGTACCAGTAAATAAAAATTACTACAGGTGATACGTAGTAACTTAGTAAACTTCTGGACAAAAGTATACGATGCGATCGTCATTATCGAAAGCAACAAATAGATTTAAAAGTAATTTGTTGGGATTTGAGTTAAATGGGGCGATTTTGCGTTACTCGTAAAACATTAAGGCAGAAAAAAAAAAATCTTGGTGAAGTGAATGGTACCACACCTATTTGGCTTGTGACGAACAGAAATATTAAAATTACATTTTGTAATTATTTAGAATTAACAATACGTTTAAACGATTGATAGATTAGATTTAGACAAATGTCATAAATACAGCTTTGGTACACAATAAGGAAGTCCAAAGTGTACATAGTCCATCCGTTTTGTAAGATATGTTGCTTGGGTCATGTTTTCTCTTAATAAAGACATTGTCATAGCTGATTTTTATACGGGTGGAGTACATAATAATATGTTTAAACATTAAATTGGAGACAAACTGAGGCTGTAGTCTTGGATCTGCCAAAGAAACCACTTGATGATGTAACTATAAATGATGAAATAAACTAACGAGAGTTAAATGAAATACAAGCAATTTATTTCCATTCCTACATTTATTTGATGTGTTATATTTTTGATCCAATTTTGACTGATAACATTTTATCTGTGCAGCTTAAGTCAATCTTTGAACTAACGGTTTAGAAAAAAAATATCCAACTTAGATGTTAGATGTAAAGCTGCATATGACGTAAATTGTGGTGACATAATCCCTTCTGTACATCGCCGTAGTTGGGTAAGAATATGGTCTCATGAAACCAAAACCGTGGAGGCAATCATATATGCAATAATATAACGAGTTAGTTGTCATATTATGTTTATCCTTCCTAGTATATTTTGTTACTGGTTTGTCTATTTTACTAATTTTTATCTACCTACTGTAACCGTTGTTTATAAAACCTATGCAATACTTTGATACTATTAAAATGAATTTTCAATATATTCATGCTTTTATTTCTTTATAAAATGTACACTGCCACACATCTAGATAATATTTGTTATATTACAGTTATATGTAGAACTTACACACATTTATGAGTGAAGGGTTCTGGAATGAAGCATGGGACGGATACCCCAATTGACCTACCATCCTTAGATGGACGTACCGGTACGTAAAACATTGATCAAGATGTTAAGAGCGGACTATACTTGCATAACACATGCCACTGCAATATTTGTATTTGATCTTTGATGCGAATTTATATTTCGGTAACAAAAGAAACTGTAAATTGTTACAGTATAAATTAAATGTATGAGGAAGTAGACAGGTGGTGGGCGCGTAACGAACTGCTACAGACCGAACAATATTGGGTGTTCGCCAATTTTTCTAATGCCTCAATGGGAAAATTGAACAGAGACGCACTCGCGAGCGCAGGTGAAATATGATTCAATAAACCATAGGTTTGGGCTATTTGTTTTACACTATAAATAGACTGATGAAATATATTTGTTGCTTTAATTCCGTTTGAAATAACAACACTGGTATAGAAGTTTATTGGAATAAATAATTTATATTATTATACAATTGTTGTTGAATTATAGAGATTAGAATTATTTAAAGTTATAGAATTATAAAGTCTATAATGTCCTAACTTTGATTTTACGTGATGACAGCCTAATATTTTTTATGGAAGTGAGAATAGTAAAAGAGCAATAAGGTCACATCGGGTTAAGTAATCACTACGACTCATAATAATCCATAATCGCCCATAACAGATCGTTGTCCTACTCAGGGTCCGTCACAGCAGAGTTTCTACTGCTGAGAGCCAAGTGCTTAATGTACCCTGTGCGTTGTTCGAACTGGAACAATAATCGCTCAATAGAAGGAAAAGGTGTGGTGGTGATAATAAGTCCTAACACTTCTGTGTGATACCCATGTTATTCAACGTAAAACTACAAAACTCCCAATGAAATGACCTTTCGAATTCCTGAGATTATCACGCCCAAACATTAATGTATAGGTATATCAAAATACATTGCTCAAAATGGTCTGTAAGTACAATGCACAGTTTCAAGAAATGTCAATATGCATGAAATTAATTATTAACTAGAATGTCATTTGTTTCTTTAGTTTAAAGATGTTTAGGTATAACGGACTTTGCAGTCCGGTTCTGTATTTGAACATATAGAATCAATCAGTAAAGATTTACGTAAGGGTGCCGGTGCTGGCACTCAGTGTCAATGCCGCCGCAAATACTAGTCATCCGCATTTCTCTGGCCCTAGCATTATAGAATATTTTAATTTTAAATTGTTATTTAAAATTTATTTTATATAAAAAATATTTTTGACGAAGTGATAATTCAAAAATATTGCTAGGTTAATGTCCCTTCAGTGTTCGTGTAAATATAAAATGAAAAGTCAAGCCATAAATTTTCAAAAGACGATAATGGATTTGTTATCAACCTAATAAATAACGCTGATTCCTATATAGCTACGCTTTAAGTGGCATTGCACAGAAACAGTTGTGTAATACACAATTTAATATGGAAGACAATTTCGTGAACAGTGTGTTTAGTTTGTACAAAGACAGGAATTGGAGAGACATTGTGAACAATTACCGGGAGTACCCTGAAAGAAATAAATTACTGTGGGTGTATCCTACGGAGGAGAACTTTGAGTTCCTGCGCCAATCCCTATTCGATTTGGGGTGCGATAAAGTCCTAAGCATCGGCTGCGGCAGTGGACTGCTGGAATGGATGATCACAGAAGCTATAGGTGTGCCAGTGTCCGGGGTGGAGGTCGACGGCGCTTGGTGGCACTGCAAATACGCCCCGCCTAGTTTCATACCTCTGCTCTTTACTGCTCTTACGTTGGACAACAAGACCATTACTCTCTTGCGCAGTTCTGATTCTACAGCGCTGTTATTCTGCTACTTCAACAATGGGCCAGCATTTAAAGATTATTTAGAACATTTCTCGGGGACGGTCTTGATTATAATAGGACCAGAAGGCAAGGGTGTTCATACAGATCCTAAGCCTTTTGTTAATTTACCAGAGTGGGAACTCTATGATAGCGAAGAGGTTGGGAATAGCAAAGACTATATAGCAATTTACCGTAAAATCTGTTACTAAGGCAAAATAAATTTTTATTATCGAATTGTTTTTTTTAAAATTTAAGACGGAATATTGTAAAGCAGACAATTCTGTTGCATAGGCACTATTAAATTTAATTATTACTAAAATGATATTTTTTTATAATTAGTTAGGTAACCTAATTAATATTAAGAAAAACACCAGAATGAGGCCCCTTTTCACATTTCAGTAGATCAAAGCAACAAGAAGTCTTGACCATGAATGTTGAACATTCTGTGCTATCTGTAAAAGATAAATCACTTGTACCTTAATACTAACCAAGGTGGTTGTAATTTTGGAGGAGACAATCTGTTACAATAAAATAACAAAAATATAACAAAACCATATATCGTAATATATTAACAGTCTTTTAAAACAACCTATTTAAAATGAGCCTATAAACAGTTATTAGGATTTTATCTACAAATATTAAAGGTAATTAATATAATCTCTTAATTTTTCATTAATTCTATATTTTTAACATTGATTTTATTTGTCGTAGCTCTTACTGATGTCGTCATCATGGGGTCCTTCTTGCCCTGGATGTAATGAGTGAAGTCATTAGCAGCGTCCTGTTGCATAATATCCAGGCTTTCCTTCTGGTTGATTATTGGGACTTCGCTCACCATTCTGTTCATCTCTGTCACCGGTACTTCGGCCCCCATGTTGGTGGCTGAAGTGTCATTATCCAAGAAGTGGAAATCATTGTGCATTAAGTAAAGAGATTCTAGAGGGAAGTTCATGTCGAAGCGTGACAAGAGTTTATTGTCGTCGGAGTTATCGTCTATCTCTATCACGTCGTTTTGCGGATCTGAAATTTCTGGCAAAACGACACCGGACAAATCCAAATGCGGTGGATACTGCTCAGGGATGATGTTGTCTATCAAGTACTGGTCTATTATCGGAGGATTCGCGGCAGAATTGTTCAATGCCATTGTGTAAAACGTATCAGATTTCACTTCATTTTTGATTTCGCGCATGTTCTTGTTCATATCTTCTAAAGGAGGCGAGGCTTTATAATCTCGGTTAATGGCTTGGGTATTCATGAGGTTGGCGTTGCACATCCTCTCTAAGCTGGGCGACTGTGTATTTTGTTTTATAGTTGCCTCTATCTTTATGTAGCTAGGATCATTTGTTTGTATTTTCTGCGGTGGGGGCAAGATTGTCAGATTATTAACGGTCATTTGCTGATTGAAAGAGAATATTTGAGGGTTGGCGTTGATCCCGTCGTCTACGGGCGTCGTCGCAGTATCTTCTAGCATATTTTCCTGAGGGTACGGCATTATGTTATTCGGAGATTCGCTTAGCGTTGGCTCCGGCGGCAGTTGCATGAACTGGGTAGTGATCAAGTTGTTGAAAGTGACTGGGCTCTCGAGTCCGTACCTTTCGTTATCTTCCAGCCTCTTGAAGGCCATCTTTTGCTGGGAATGGAACATGTTAACTTGATCGGGGCCTTTTAAAATTAAATTACTCTTTACTGATATTTTAGCCTTTTTTCTGGGCACTCCGTCAGCCTCGATGGACATATTAATAGGCGAGTGGCTGGAAGACGGAACTGGTAAAATCTGCGTAGGTTTAATGATGGGTCCGGTAACTTTAGTCATCGGAAAAGATATCTTGTCGACAGTTTTTAGAGTAATATTGTGCCGCAGCGAGTTTGGTGGTGCAAGGGGCAGTCTAATTGGGAAATTACTCATAATATTATTACTGATACTGTTACTTATAGACGAGTGACTGGAGGCTAGAGAATCCACATTATTGCTTTGTAATAAACTGTCTTCGATCGACACGGACGGGCTCAAGAAATGTAGATTACTTTGTGATGTATCGTAGGTCATCTGGAGAGGGAGCTCTGACGGATACTGGTGGCGTTCCATCATCGTGTCATTGGAGCTTTCAGATATGAGGCAATCTGAATTGTTGTCTTCTTTGCTTAAATCTGTGACTAGAACTTGGTTAGTGAAGGCGGGCGACTGGGTGTCGCTGGAGGATGTCGTACAGTAGTTCTTCGGGTACTCCTGCGGCATGCTCCCCGACAAACTGTCGCAGTCAAACACCTCGATGGGGATATTGTTAACGGCAGTACAGTCGGACTCGCTTTTTTGCTCGTTGAATATAATTTTGTCTTCCTTTGGTTTCTCTGAAGTTTCGCTGGGTATTGTCCAACTGGGTTTATTTGGTTTATTAGGCTTCATGTTTTTTGTCATTTCAATCAGACACTGTGTTCCTTCTTTATCTCTATGTGTAGACAGGTGGACGCCATATTTCTCTTTGTTAACAGTTTTGAATGTACAGTAGGGACAGCAGTGGATGTCGCTATTGGTGTCTGGGTGTTTATTTATCATGTGATATGTGAATATATTAGATTGTATTGCAGTATAGGGGCAAAATTTGCATTTGTATAAACTTTGTTTTGTATGCAATTTCTTGTGACGCCTCATCGAGTTGTGGTCGGACGCGCGAAACTCGCATATGTCACAGGAGTATGGTTTATCACCTGAATGTGAACGTTGATGCAGCTTCAGCTCACTCTTCCTAGCAGCGGTGTAATCACACTGACAGCATTTGAACGGCTTCAGCTTCTCGTGGACTGCCGCAACATGGTCCTTCAGTCTTCGGAGGTTGTTGAACTCTTGCTGACACACTTGGCACTGCACAGTGGGAGCATGAATCAACTTGTGTTTTGACAGCTGACTGGAGTTCTTGAAAGGCTTCTGGCAGACAGTACATGAGTAAGATTTTGTGTCTCCATGGCACTTCATATGAATGTTGAGAAGTCTGGTTTTCTTGTAGGTTTTAAAGCCACATATTTCACAGGTTGGCAGCTCCATATCTATAGCGTGTTCCCTCCAAAGATGTAGGTGAAGCTTATCAACACCTGGACAGATCCTTTGACACTCGGGACACTGGAGTTTACCGTTCTGATGACACCTGCGGTGATACTGTAAATTGCTCTCCTCTTTAAGCCGGGCATGGCAATTGCCAACATAACAAATCTTACCAAGCTCCATAGTTGAACTGACTCGAGTATCGTCTTCATTATTATGTTTACGAGAAAAACTTGTTCCTTCAGATTTAAGCGATTTATTCTGAGTAATGTTTTCATTTTGATGAGATTTCCGGTCATCTGGATGATGGTTGTGACTATGCCTAACTGAATGAGATTCTTTACTTTTTATATCTACTTCTGTGTATGAATAGGTGATAAGTTTCCCAGGATCCATGATTTGCTGTTGCGAGTGTGGAATGTTTTCACTACTCTTTACACCCTGGGGAGCTGAAGTGTTATCGGTGACAGTAGTACGAGGCTGGATGGAGGATATCAGGTCTGGCGGCACACTTGACACCTGGATTACATTACAGGCAGCAGTTGACGAGGTAGATTCAGATACATGTAAATACTGCGCTGAAACTTCGTTTGTGTAAACTATGTTTATATTTGCATCCTGGATTATGTGTTTTGGATCAATTTTTTCGAAGTTTGGAGAACTCATTTTCTGCAACTCATCCATTGATATGAATGTGACACCTTTGGGTAGAGGTTCATTGTTGACAGCCATGACATCAGGTACAATTTCAATCAACTGTGGTATTTTTATATCTGGGATACTTTGCGGCGGTGGTTCGGGAGGTACATCATTAGTTTTATTTTCCTTTTTAAGTTTGGCGTTTTTGAGTGCTATTTGTACTAAGCTTTTGATCATCTTCCTAGTGTCTTTGATGCCCATCTTGTGGTGGTTACGGAGGTGGTTGCGAAGGGTCTCCTCCGCGTCGAACACGCTGGAGCACCCTGGGCAAGGGATCTGCACGTTGTCCGCGAGACCATTGCTCTTAGCCAGATCAGGGTGAACGGTGAACAAATGGAACTTGATGTCGTCCTCCGCTAACGCCATGTACGGGCATGCCTCGCATTTAAAGAACAAGGTCGAGCCCACTGACTTCTCTTCGTACGACATTACTTTTTCTTTTGCTCGTTTAGCTTGTATATCCATGGTCGGTGCTATTCGCGTCACACCGGATCTTTAAAATTAAATCCTTAAAAGGACTACAGTTTTTATTAAAGATATTAAATCTACGAACTCTTAATATAAATTACTTTTCTTTTATTCATATTTCAACGAGGAACTTTACTAATCCGTAGTCAAATCTTCGTAACAACAGACATTGACAGTTTAACTTTGTTTTTGTACTTTTTTTAAATTTACAAATATGACAAAGAACCATTATACGTATGATTTACTTCATGACAATAAAATCAGGATTTCTATTTGTTTCCAATCTTTGTCTAAAACAATTTATGTGACAAATTTTATATTCCATTCTGTATCTGTTTTAATCTTGACTATGTATTTGAGCATCGAATGACTGCGTGCTGCAATTTAAAAAGAAAAGTTACTCGTCACTTGACAGTGACAGACAATTGACATTATTGATTACATGTGTATCGTGACGTGTTGTCATTGGCCGGTGCTTGTATTTAGATTTTCGGGAAGAAGTTATTGAAAAAAACACTATGAGTTTGGAGATCGAGTCAATGGTGCGCTACGCGTCACCCATTAACCCGGCAATCTTCCCGCACCTCACGTTGCTTTTGCTGGGTATCGGCATATTTTTCACGGCGTGGTTCTTCGTGTACGAGGTCACCAGTACCAAGAGTTCGAGAGACCTCTTCAAGGAACTGCTCCTTTCCCTGGTCGCAGCTTTATTCTCCGGCTTTGGTATCCTATTCCTACTGCTATGGGTTGGAATTTACGTGTAGTTTAGTTGATAAGATTGTAATATAATGTTCCATTCCTTGTAATAAACTTAATGGTACGTCTAATGGAAGGTTGAGTGTAATATTGTAAGTTATATTAAATTTTATATGTACTTTATTTTCCTTTATTTGTTTTGATTGAACAAGTTCAATAAGTTTATAACCAGTGGTGAATTCAAACTTATTACCCATTTTTTATATTCCATGTGCCACATACATGGTTGGTAATGTCATCTTGTAAAACCTTAAGAGAGGCACTTGACTACGGAAGTGTACTGAACATAACCACTATATCTTGTGTATATGCACACTAATATTGAATACATTTAATGAGAGTGTATACTCCCATAAAACAAAAATAACATTATTTTCAAGTTGTTTGTATTACTAGATAGATAAATGTATAGTTTTATTTTCTTAATAAAGAGATCTATATTTTTATCTATGAAAATTGGTAATGAAGTAGAACCCTCACAGGGTGGTG
>DWIE01000342.1:0-16344 GCA_018248235.1 Choaspes benjaminii
GCACCGCATCTGTGGTTACAGATATCATGGACTACTTCATAACATAAAAAAACATTGCCAATGTGGTAGGATATGTTATTCCTTTTACGTATTTCGCTATATCTCAGGTATTATTTAAGGCTTTACTAATTTCATCAACACATTCACAGTCGAAAGAAACTTTCCCCCATATCCCGCCTGGGATCACAGTAACTAACTAATCGAGAAAAAAATACAAATATAATTTATTGTATTCCATAAATTATGATTATTTATAATTTCTGAACAACGTAACATAATTTCAAACTTTGTTGCTGTTGCAATATAAAATTTAAAGCACTTTTTAAATTTAAATAGTATTCATATAATGTATAAATTCATTAAGGATAGAAATGTGCCTTATTCTAATCTTCAAATATTGTATTGCCTAACATAATCGTGTCATAAATTTGTGTTACGTCATTATTCAACTATAATATCCTTTAGTTTAGTATTTAATAATTATATATATCTCCGACGTATCTTAACTTGTTCCCACAACACTATTTATTTAATTTATTGTGGACGTGCACAGTGCACAAGTGCATCACAAAAAACACAATGGAAGGGTTGGGGAAGGGTTACAAAGCATGATATCCGTGTAAACATCGTGTAATTTACCATTAGGTACAGGTAAAAGGGTTCGCTTTAACCAGCCTTATCCGCCGGCTTATCTAGCTAAAAGCTATGGAATTTTATTTGCGAAGTCATAATGGTGCTCATTTCAGAAGAATTTCCAATTAAAGTGTAGTTACATGTTAATTTAATTACGGATTCAAGTCCATTATGTCATTCATTAGTAAAGTCATTTTTATTAATTAATTTGTTTGAAATACATACTTTTTCTTACAAAAGCGCTTTTGTAGAAAATTACCATTAAAAAATTAAAGAAATCAACTTTCTATTAGTTGCGTTTATATACAAACCAACTAATAAAGAACCAATTATTTAAAGCAACACTCATATTTAAGCTGATATCCTAACATGTAATGTATAAGTCCTTTCACTGCGCAAAACATAAATCTTGCGTAGACAATAAACATAAAAAACCTGCCTCGTAACAATCAATCCATACCCTTTTATTGCGGCCGATTAAAAAACTGATAAAAGGATGAATACCGTAACTGTCCGCGGATCTAATTTTTAAATGATTGAGATTTCGTTTTTTGCACCCTTCAGGGGAATTATGTGATTATATCAAAATCGTACCAAAAACTGGAAACCTTTTCTATTTACCTTCCAAATACGTCGAATAAATTTATTTAGATATTAAGTCCACATTTGTAGTAATCTATAAGGTCCTTACGACCGTCTTATATTATATTTACAGTAATAACTTATATTTCCAAAATTCGTAGAACTTTTGAATCTGAGTGGTTCAGAGCTTTTTTGCGCCAGTGCTAGTTTGTGTTATAGTATAAAGGGGTCAATGCTACATGTTGTGTCCCCAGAAAGGAACTTTGTCCTCAGGAAGAGTATGTCTGAGCCACTTGGCTATGAATGTAGATGAGCTTCAGTAGCCATTTAACATCAGTTAGTTCAACCTATACACGCTAATGTCTAACTTCATAATATAAATAAACGTTTCTAGATACTACGTCTCAAACAAAGAAACTCTCACCTTACATTTCATAACCTATGTTTTTATAACAGTAATAAGTAACCGTTCCAATTCAAAAAGTACAATATGAAGGACCATTTTTTGTATAATATCAGCAATTGATCGACACGAAGTAGTGATTATTAGTTCCGAGAGACCCCTTTTCTGATCCACTTTTTACCCATTTTTAACAATTTTCGATTCCCTCTTCAAAAAGCTTCCATTGAAAGGCCGGGCGTGAACGAGTTGATGATATTACATTTTTTAGTAAAAAAGGGAAAATTTACGAACAATCTACTGTATTTGCAACAAAGGAGCTGTGTTGTATGCATTGTGAGGATTTTTTGCAAGATCGCGTGCGCTTGCGCGTCGGCGGGCGTCCTTGCAAACCCTTCCCGGCTCGCGGATTGAACTCGGAACCCTTCCCGGCAGCGCGGCCTATGTGCGTGAGGGTCGCCCTACATGAGCTCCACTACATGCCAAAACGCCATATGGCCCCTTACCCGACGTACGCTTAGGACCTATCGTCACGGGCACGTTCGCTACATTTCGCATGTGTGCCACCCGACAGCTGCATGCAGTTTTTATATATACTCTCTCATATTTTTTCACAATGAAGCAGCGCAGGGAACCCTTGAAACAGTTTGCGTAATCGATGACAAAACTAAACATTCCGCCCGATGATTTCCGTATTTTTGGATAACGCTTCAATAGGCCCATTCTTGAATAGACTGGTAAATTAAATTAAATGCAACTTATCCAACTTAAGAACAAGGTTATAAACTATTAAATTAAAAAAGTAGATATTTTATTAGTTACCTATATTATTATTATTACTGGTTATAAGATAGGCTGACCAACGATCAATGCTTTCTTAGTTGGTCAAATATAATGTCTTATATATATAATATCAAATAACATACCACAACAAATACCGCAGTCATCACATAATATAACACCCCAGCAAAGAAGACTCAGAAATCTTGTTGTGTTCAGCATCAATGTCGCTTTTATATTAAAGAGCTGTATTAAATCAATGTCATATCATACTTTGTTAAATCGGCCTTAAACTATATGAATCTGGATATTTTCCCTGCATTTTTTTAGTCCTCAATCCATTAATTCAGCAGCCATTTTGCTTTTTTTGAAATACATCAAGTGTATAGGGATATTTTCTCCTTTTATTATAATAAAAGGTGTAGAATCTATTGAATCTGCTCATATTTACCGCATTCCAAAAGAAACAAAAATTTAAATTAATTTAAAGTATGTAGTTTAATTCCATTTTGGATCATTACTTGCTGAGAAACAAGAAACGAAAACAAAAACAAGAAGTTCTCATTAAAACTGACAAAGGTATTGTTTAAATATATTTTATTACATCTTAATAGGTTTGGTTAGATGCAGAAATAATAATAATTGTACACTGTAGATATCAGCATCATTGATATATGCATGTAACGACCAAGGATGCAATTGTCCAGCTTTTTTTTGCTAAAGGGGACGACGAAGGGTGAAGGGACGCATGGGGTCGAATTCACATAGCATTCGTTTAGTATCTTTCTTGCGCGGTGATGTTGTCCGTTATGTGTGTGAGAGAGAAAAATGTTTAAATGACTGTCTCTACTTGCAAAGAAAATATTTGATACGTAGGTATATTTACAATTTTTTTTCAATTAAATTCTAGTGGTCCATGCATGATTAAATATCTTGAAAATAATAATTAGCATTTCCAATGTCTAATCTGCAGCATGTTACACAGTGTCAAACCACGCACCTCACTTCAAACCTCATAAAATCTGCTTATATATATATTAATATATAGTCGTAATATCGTCGTATAATCTAATGATTAGATATTCGTTTTTCTACTTATTAATAAATTTTAATGTAACTATTACTACCACTTATTAATGTCAATACCTGACGCGTGGCATACAAAATAATCCTTTTTTCAATTTCCAAACTTTACCAAATTGGAGTTTTGAGTGGCTGACGACGTCAGCGTGTAATATGTGGTGTCATAGTGAATAATGCCAGTAAAATGCCTTAATCCGAAATCAAAGGGGCACGTTACAATCATACGTAATTTTTTGCCCCTTAGATATTCGGTTTTTCTTTTTGTAAGCAAGCAGTACAAGCCCTAGACCCTCTTCACGTATATTGCATTGAATGTAAACTAACAATTTCACCGATCCGTTAAAAAGTGAAGGTTTAAATATGTAATAAACAACTTAAAAGTTACCTTGGATGTATCCATCAAAGTAAGACGTAGCGGAGGCGGGCGTCGCGTGGTTTCTAGGAAACTATCGATTGAAAAGACACAATTAAAGTTGGACTTAGGTAAGTGCGCACGTTTGTTGTCTCACACATGCGTATGTGTTAGTTGCTTTAACCCCACAAAACTTTCATCTCCGGAGACCCTCCGAAAATGTGCGACGGCGGGGAGGGCCTACCCACCCTGCGAAGGGAGTAAAAGTTGTTGTGACTTGTTCACCTCTTTCAGTGTCGCCCGCAACTAGCCTGGCTTACGTGTTTTTAATAACTCTCTATATCAAAAGTATTTATCCTACATTTTAGTCTCCAAAACCAAAACTTTAATTTAATTAACAATTGCTAAAGTAAAAACTACTTGCTTAAAAGTTTTAGAGCAAATTTAAATATCAGTTTCTTATTTATTATACTATTCATTGTTGGTATTATATTTGCAACGGAGTTCTTCAAGTACGGCAACAAACTAGAAATAAATTAATAGATGTTCAGTTTTCGGCGCATCTTTTTAGACATTTGTTTTTTATTTAAGGAGATATGACAATAATTAGTAATTACGACTAACTGCTGATGACACATACAAAAAACTGCCAGACACGTATATCCTATACCAATAATATTTTTTGCTTAAAAATATTTTGTCAGTATTTCCAAGTACCTAATCAATACCAATAACAGATTTATATAAAAAATCTACGAAATGTTCATTCAATGGGATTTCTAAACTCTTCTCTACTCTCCTATTTATTTAAGCCTAAAAGCATGCCTGAGGCTGGATCGTTTCACAAAATTGCTAAAGGGTTTACGTTCCAAGACGATCAATCGGTGACATGTTAGTTTAGTTATCTTTCGATTGTGTCGCGGCTGTATCTCCGTGCCGTGGCACACACCACATAATAAAAAATCCCTTACCGTCATAAAATCGGACGCGTGCTCAGTCGACACGCAACAATTGGACTCGATAGCGGGGACACATTTTTTGACTAAAAAAGTAATTTTATTTTTTTAAAAATACTCTTCCCCCGTTTCTACTGTCGTTTTAAAAAAGCCATAATGCGTCCCTGAACGACGAGCGCGCGCCGGCTGAAGATTTGACGCGCTCGCGCATGTGTTTATAATCGTCCCCTCGTAATTTACAATTTTTTCCCAAAATTTGAAGCAACCAGTACACCGGTTACTGGCGATCGATACTATTTGAAAAAAAGTATGCGAATTGTTGCAAGCATAAAACGGACATCAAAAGAATAAAAAAAATTAAGTAGGCAGAACCGTACTTTTTCACCGTCACCGGGGCCGAGCGGCTGGACGTTATGGGCGAAGTATTTGTAAGCCCAACGGTTTTTGTGTGACCCCCAATTTACAACACAAAAAGGGACACGACGTACCTTAACGTCTTAGCGTACGTGGAACCTAATGTAAATTTCAAACAAAAATGGGAATTTAAATAAGTGCCACACCGATTAGGAGCCCTTACACTGATGGGTATTGATACGAGTCTTTCGATAATATGGAGATAGGTATATCCAATATTATCTAAAGTATGTACTCTAATGTTAAAATCTTTTTCATTTACATACAAGTATAAATTTTAATAAATCTCCATACATTGGCACTATCACACGGTTTATAAACTAGGTTATAAATGTGTAAAAAATACTCAGTAAACATTTAAAACAATTTAGTTATTACTTGAGTGCCGTGCATTTATTAATCTGCCGCAGATAAATCAGGATGTACGTCAAATCGTATTTTGATGCTCAACATTAAAATAAGTACTTGTATATTAAAGATGCGTATATTAAAGGATCGTAAGAGTTTATCGTTTTTGCGGGGAAAATAATTCCTTGGAGTCACACAGGAAATTAACATGATGCGAGTTTTCCTCTGGGCGAAGCCAGAGATATCGGCAATAAATAAAATTGCCAAAAAGCAGAGCGACGGCGGGTGGCGGACAGTGGGCGGAACAGTGTAAAAAATCACATAGAGAAGTGACCGGCGTCCGAATCTTCACAATCGATATCGATAACTGAAATGTAGACTAATATTTGTAAGTTGTGTTGTGCTTTGTTTTTAAAACGAATCCCATATTTCTAAGAAAAATTTAATACATAAAAAACTTAAAATCTAGATAGGAATGTAGTTATTGAATGAAATATAACAGAGACTTCGTTCTTCTTTCTTCGAGTCTCTGCTCTCCTTTTATAGATGATTTTATAAGTTATTAAAATTTAAATCTAAACTATACTTTATTGGACCATTAATTAATATCAAAACTTACATTATTATAATATAGCCTTTAATAAATAAACTTTGTTGGGACCCATTTGTATCAGTATCTAATTGGCAGATAAACCCTAATAAGATAGGACGGGGCTGTAGAGCGGTAGCGTCAAATAAAACGAACGTCGTGCAAGAAATATTGGAGAAGTGTCGATGATACAAATAGTAGGAACTTGGAAGCATATTAGTGTGTGGTTGTTTAGAACGGAGGGCGCGGGTGATACAGGATACAGGGCAGGTCGGGCCCCGCCGCCCGGGAGCCGCGAGGGTGCCGTGAGTTGCACGACTGGCTACTCCATGTCCGCATTTACATCAATGCCTCGTTACCGAACCTCCGCCGCGTCATCATCAGCCATCGCCACCGTGCCTCCGATCCCAATGTCTCTCTCGGGACCGCTCTCCACTTACATAAAATTATAACAAGGCTTGAGGCAACTGTGGAAAATAACATCAACATAAACTTTACCAATAAATGAAAGATCTTCGGGTCATCTTTAGTTGTAAATATGCCGCGTGAAAATAAATTTGCCCAGTACGTTGACTAGCTTGTCTTATGGCCTAGCGTAAATTTATCTTCGTCTCTTTTCAATAGAAATGAATGTCTTTTTCTGATCCCTGAGAAACTAAAGTAACACAAATATGCGTTACTGTACCTAACATTAATCCGTTGCGATAAAACTATGGCACGTTAGGACACAGGCTAGCGATTTTACCTTAATATGAAGTCCCAAGTAATTGCCAATAAAAGAGACACAGAAATCTCAATATAATAAAGTTAAAAAATCGTGAAATAAAATGAAGTAGGTAAACCCATTTATTACCTTTCGCTCTCAATTTTGAAATATAATAAGCATTAGTTATCTACATATAAATAATTAAGGGTAATTATTAATACAGAGGTTTTCTGAAAATGGATAAAGGTAAAGCCTGACTATCGTAAGCAGAATGTAGTAAGCGTACATAGTTTGGTGTTTATATAGTGCAGGAGAGGGTTAGTCGCCCTAACCCTTTACCGCGACGGGTATGGGGCAGGGCGGAGGCGGGCAGCGGAAGGGTTGCCGCCCGCGGACGGGGCGGCGGCGGCTCCAGGCACCCCGCGCCCGACGCACTTTTACGACGAGGTTTTTTATCGTGCGTGCCGTCGTTTTTCCTTTTCTATTTTTTATGTTTATTTCCCCGAGATCATAAATTATGTTTGAAAGAAGGGAACTCTCGGACGTCCGCGGCGACAGGAACCGGGGTGAGGCCGAGTGAGTTTTCTGCCGTCTGTTTTGTTTTTTATGGTCCCTCATGATGTGTGTGGCGTAGGGCTGCAGTGTTGTCATGGCGACTGCATCACATTAGGCAGAGGCGGGGAGCCGCCCCCGGCGCTGCCATGGTCTCATTGTCGATACCATAAAAATAAACAAGAATATTTGTTATTGTAACGCGATCTGCATCGACAAACACGCTTGTCCGTATTCATGTGAACTGTGTTTGCGAACAAACTAGCAAGATGGACATCAGTCTGTTTGCTGTTCTGAGCGGCTGGACTCTCGACCGTGTAATTTTATACTCATGTTTATTACACCATCTACAACATTTAAGTATATGTAATGTTTATTAAGTAAACACAAAATTAATTGTTTCACTAACTGTTATTCAAACGACTCTTGGCTATATTAGAGTGTGACTGTGTATACATAATCCAAACTTCAAGATTTAGATTAGACAAAACAGGTTAAGCAGAAAATATGTTGTAAAATATCTAGCTTTCTGAAAAGCTTCTGGGCCAATTATTCCATTAAATTATAAGCAGTGAAGATTATATTACCAAAATTCCATGGAATAGTCAGAAACAATAAATTTCCATAGATTTGTTCAAGGAATAAATCAGAGTTATCCTTACGACCTTAATAAAAAAAGGTATTTACATACTTACGATTGGCTAACAATCCCTATTTATGTACCTACAAATTTATTTAATTTGTCGAAAATAAAACGGAAGATGACCAACGGATACAGAAATGATTTTATAGGAGTACTATATCTAACCTAAGTTTAGATCTGGCTATGGATAATAAACAAAAAAAGGAATACTATAAAATGACGACATAATAAATTAACAATATGTCATATGTAAGGGGTGTGGGTAAGAATAAAACAGTGTTTAGTTCACCGCAATCACCAGATTTAATTCACGTATCCTACAATATTCCCGTTTCAAATGTATTCAAGTCTTCAACATCAACATAGATCATCATATTACAGTTATAATAAAAAAGTTCGCACATAAAGTGTACAGTATATTTATTACACACTACCGGTGCGTCGTCCTTTCCTTTTCCGATCTTAGCTCACGCTGTGTTTTGCTTAGATACGCTTTCGTAATTACACATAATTACAGATTTGCGAAATATATGTGGTTGGAATATCTTCAATATTGCAGAACAACCGCAAAAACCGAACAAAGCCAATGTTGTACCTAGTTAATTGGTTACCCTTGCCCAGAGCAGAAAAAAACGTGCCATATTGCGTCCAGCGGGCTAACCACCCGCGAAAGAGAAATTTACGAATAAAAGCCAGAATAGTTACACGCTGCATTTAAAATTAGAACCCTTTAGGGCGCCACGCCGACAGACAATGGGCGAATGGCGAATTGCCGGCAGGGAGCGAATATGCTGCAGCGAGCCCCAATAATTACAAAGGGCTCCAGTTTAATAAATGGCTCTTTTTCTAAATTATGAAGGGCCGATCGCGCCATACGGACGTACCTGCCGCAAACCCTTCGCCACTCACAATAATGAGTTGAATTCATCATTATTGGCAGGTTTCGATATCTGATGACGCCAACCATGTGCCGGAATATGGTGACCTAGAATATTTCACGCGTATTTCGTTCATTGGGCAATTGCAAACATATACTTACTATATTTCCAGATATAAATAAGATCAACAATGTTACCAACATATTTCCTTTACAAAATAATTTCGAACAAATAGATGACAATAAAAACTTACAAGCCTTCCTGTATTGACATTAGTTTTGGGTGAATACAGTAGGACAAATACAAAATCAGAAGCTTTTAAGGTGAAAAAAAAAGGATAATAAAGAATGATGGTAAGTTTTATGATAAAAACAGAAATGAAAGGGTAAGGATATGACAACAAACACCCTTTTGGCCTGAAGCAATGGAGTGAAGCGTAATGACTTGTAATTCTGATGTTTTCGCTGTTAAAATCGTATTTCCTGAAGGCGACATTAAGCAAACTCACCGAAGCGCACACGAGAGTGTTTTTGATGTGCTGGCACAAAGCACGTCTCCTAGACAATACCTTTAGAGGCTATTTAAAATGAATCGCTCAACGACACCTCCGATCCGTTCGTTCCTAGCGAAGGTGGTGCCACTAGGTGTGGTGCAAGTACAAAAATTAGCGCTGATTACATTTTTTTGGTTAGATATCTGCTATGTAAATAAAATGGTAGCCGTCTTTCCCTGTGTTCTGACACCATAAAAACTAAAGCATAGATTTTGATACTGCCATTTTAGTTTTGTTCCTTCGCAATTTAATATTTATATTATAACACGAAAGTCCTCTCGCTGCGTCTGTCAGTCTGACAAAACGCGAAAAACTACGACTTCAAATGATTTTCACTAATGGATAGAGTTGAAAAAGGTATAAAATTCATTACGGTTTAGTGTAAAATCGCCGAAAGGTGACGATGATTGTTGAAAATATCGAAAAAAACCGCGCTGACAAATACACTTGCAAGCCTGGTGCTAGTGGTCACTAGTGAAAAATAAAATTTATTATTATGATATCTTTAATATAAAGTTGTTGAAGTTTTACGAAACTATGTTTCTGCTAGATAGAAGTGGGAAAAGCAGCGCGATGCACATTCTCTTATTACACAAACGAAGTCTCGCTAACTTATTGACTGACTACAGACTACAATAAAATGTAACCCTCGTTTAATTTTTTTAGTAAGCTAGTTTAGCTAATTATAACATCAGTCATATTTAAGTCTAATTGACACGTTAAATGAAAGTAAACATTATTATAGTTAACTCATTGGCAAATTAACACATTATAAATTTGTTTAAATATTAACCCAGCTTACATTTTTATTTAAATTAAGGTTTATATGCCATTTTCTCATAACTTGGACAACCAGGAAGTCGGTAAAATTGAACAGAGTCCCGATCACGCTCAAAGGCATGGCGATGCACCCAGCCGTGAAATACTGCGCGTAATCCTTTACCGGCACAAGCCTTTCACAAGCGACAGGGTAGAAATACTACTAATATTGTTCAATATTTTCGCATTTCACTCACGTGATATCCCAAATTGCTTGGTAAGCAGCTATTTTTTTCTATAACCGTGTCTTGACTAGTTATTATTACTTTGGTACATCATACAACACTGATTTTCTAATGACACTGAAACAACACTGAATTTGCATATTGAATATATATAATTTCCAGAACATGTTACACATATGATGTCATATTTATAATTTACGAGCAGTTCGTTTGTGTCATACAAAGATTCATTTCCTTTTTCAATACCTTAGGATTTGAAATTCCAATAATCTTTTCTTCGTCCTCACTTACAGTGTAAAAGGTAACCGCATGAAAATTTTCACGGTCCTAGCCCTAGTATGGGCTGTGCGTTGATATGTCAGTCAGTCAGTTATGCTTTATACTGAACAAGTATAAAGTATAACAACAATAATTAACAATTATACTGAAAACTTAAAATTAAATACATATTAAAACAAAACTTTTTTTTTACTATAAACGAATGAATTGACTATAAAAGAGATAGTCGTTGTTTACGCTACTAGCAACTGGCAACTTACGTCATACGTCAGACATCGCGCGGAAGCAGCAGCGCGAACTTCAAAGTCATTCGCATTACGACTTATTCGATGCACCGACCAAGGGCACCGGTCCATTTTCAAAATTATTTGTAAATCTGTATATCTTCATTCATTAAACGAACAAAACATTCAATTAATCATTTGCGAGCCTCCTTCTAAACAGCCATGAGGTAGTCGTATAAGTTATGTCCAGCCACGCCATGCCGTGGCACAGCTGGTTAAATGGAAAGGAAAAAATCTATGTATGTATTCAAATCAAACGTTTTCTAAAAATTTTAAGTCACTCGCCCTACGTTTGCAATTTAGTAAACATACTTTTTAGAATTATGATACTAATTTTGGCTTTTATTTTGTTAACAACATTTAAATCATATTGCACGTTTATTAATCTAGAGATACCAGTTCACTATTGACACTATCTGTGGATAGTTAGATGACTGATTTTTACACTATCTACTTAGAATTATGATGTAAAACAAGTATATAGTTGCTACAAATAAATTTTATTACTTTCTTATTATTTGTAGACAATGGTCCACTTTTAAACAACCTCTATATAACAAATTGTTAAGCGACGCCCGTACCAGGTGCGCTTTAAAATTAATTATGAATGTTTTAACACAGTAATAAACTTACTTTATTATCCACACTTCATCCCCGTGCGAATTGTGGAAGCGTGCTATGATATGGGGTCCTTCAAACGAGATGTAAAAAAAAGGCCGGAAACGCTTTGGCAACTACCCTGGTGATGCAAATGTTCGTAGGCGACGGTAATCACTTACCATCAGGTAAGCCGTCTGCCTGTTTGCCCCCGATATACTATAAAAAAACACAACGCAAGTTACAATTCGCATTGTGTAATATAAATGATTTGCTCGTATATATAACACTATCTTATTAATTGTTATTGTATAGGTATAATAAGATAGCGATTACAAATTAGTATTGAAAGGTGCTTAAACCACTACAAACAAATACTTCAGCAATTACAAGAGCGAGTTGGAACCTATTTTGCTTTGAAGACATTCATTTACGTAAATTCACGAGCGGTAATAACCGTTTGAGCGGCATAATGGTGTTTTACGTTTATTTGTTTTGCCAATCAATTTGTTATTGGCGTTGTATTGTTATTCATTGTAGTAATTATTCCTAAAAATCGGGACAACAGCTCCAGTGTCAAGTAAGAAAAAAAATGTTAGCCTATTCTATCAGGGTAATGTTGTTTTTTATATACAGTAATAGCATAGCTTGGGCTTTGAGGAGTTCTAATTTTTATATCTTGGTATTTCTGATTTTATACAAGTTCTTTGGAATGTTTCTTTCTGAAATATGTGTGTACTGTTTATAGTATATTTTATTAAAATTTGGCTACATATATTCGTTACATCACACCTTTACGCCGTATAGATTGAGCCTGTTGTATATGTTTCTGCTCACGATACACAAAAAGTTATTATCGATTAACTCGAAATTGAACACAATTCGTATTCCGCCATAGGGACAGTTTTCCATCTAAAATAAAGAGCTAGTCAGTTTCACAACAAAATATTCGTACGTAAGTTGTCTATCTCGATAGCTAATTACCGAGTAGCTTGAGTTTGTTTACGTAGGACCCACAGTGAATACGAACAAAACAGAAAGGAGATGAAACTGTTCTGCGTAGGCGGGTCGCCCTCCCCTTTGAAGGCATGATTTATAAAGGACTATCCTGCGGCTGTTTTCGTGACCGTACCAAGCGAAACGACTCGACAACATTGTTCCATATCGAACATGTTCGACTTTCAAACTTCGTATACAGACAACGTAATGATTTAACGTTCTTGTGTACATGTTTGATGTTCGCTTTGTGAACTAGTAGAGCAAGAACTCCCGATAGGGCTGGCGGCCCACTTTCCTCTTTGAGGTGCTCCAATATGTAACCACTTTGCCGACTTTTATCACCAGCGTGGGAAGCATGAGTACTCATGAAACTGTGGATGGAAATCCAATATTTTTGCATTTTATACAATATTGAGGAAAATTGTATCTCAAACTGAACTGGAGAAAATGACACGGTAGTTACGTGAAGGGAAACTGCCCACGGATCTACTGGGACAAACCCATTTTTTATTATAACGAAAAATCTATTTTCGTTCTACGGTAACATGTGACTTTGTTTTATTTGCTTGATAATTAATAGATTGATAAATTTACTGGGAGTACTTAATAAAATGTGTACCATATCAAGTTTCAAGCAATTTAAGGCTTTATAAATTGTGCGGTAGTGCTATTAATTATGGGTCGGGTTTAACGTTCCAGTAATAGTTAATTTTGATTGGGGTTGTATATCACAACAGATCCATGCACAATTTAATTATACTTTTGAACCATTAATAATGATTTACTTGGATAGAACCAATGGTGAATAATATATTCAACTTTATTAAATATAATATAATAACTAAATGTCTGTATATAAGTTTATTAATTACACCATAACTGTCCGCGATTTTTTTAGCTATTGGGTGCTAGCTACTCATATTCTATGTCGTCAGGTTATAATTTCATACTCTTGATTTTTGTAATATCCCGGTAATATATGAGATTAATTGAAATATATCTTATTTTCATACTGTTAAATTCAAATAAATATCGGTTAGATGTTAATAATATTGTAATTCATTGTCGCTTCCGTTTCTTATTAATATGTCTATTTCATTTACACGCAGAACACGAGGCGTTCGATCTATGTCCTCAAGTTTAGCACCGCATCTGTGATTACAGAGTTCATGGGCTGCAGTAGCTATTATACTTACCATCAGGTAGACTGCAAGCCCGTGAGCTACATCATCATATTTAAAAAAAATAAACGCCGCTTTGACAGATAAGCCCTAAGCAAGTACGGCCGTAGTTCTCGAATTTATCATACCGCATCTTTAGCACTTTACACAGACAAGTGAACGTGTGTGAATGCACTGGCGTGTATGTTTGATATATTCACACATTTTCGCTCGAGCGCCCGGACCGCGGCATCACACTACAATGCTGTTTATTGCGCCGCAGAACAATGTGTATACGTGAAACATGGGCGTAACGTGATCTTATTGCTGAAATGGTAACATTCGATACAAAGAGTAAAAATAATAATGTGAGAAATGCTTTCTAAACTAAAACTAATAACATCAACACGCGTTATTAAATAATATAACATATTGTGTGTTTCGCGTGTGTTCACATGCATTTTGGCGTCAATTTTACTCACAATATCTTTTATACAATAGATACACTGCGAAATGTTCTTTGTTATGTCAATAAATAATGAGAAGTCCAGCAGGTGAGAAGGTACTACAGCTCATAAAAGTAGGTCGGATACAAGTTCGTTGCAACGTTGAGGACATGATCGGGGCCCCTCATGTCCCTCATATGCTAGCTGTATGCGACTACTACTGTTTCATGCTACAATTATTTTTATATACTTCATCTCTTTGCCCGTAAAAACTCCAGTCACGAAACAAATATTAATGGAATCCATGTCCTCGCCAATCCCAACGGGATATTTTATTAGCGGAATACTTTTAATATTTCGAATTATACTCGTCTATACTATACTATACTCTAGAAATCTGTAGTCTAGCTGGACACTGATTTTTTTGTAACATTTTGTGATAAATATTCATATTATGACTTTTTGACATCAATGTTATATGCATATGATTATAAACTTTCATTATCGCGGATCTCACAAATATTTTCTCATCTCACACACATAAGACAGATACACATAAAAAAATCTATGTTAGCGTTTTTAAAACTTTTGTCTGTCGGTATGTTCCGTTATAACTCAAGAACGGCCTGAACGATCTAAATGGCAGTGTGTATGTAGCAATAATACAAGATTGCGCAACTAAACAATCGGTAAGGCTAATGAAAGATTAAAAATAATTATTAACATTATTTTTACATTTTTCTGATAGCGATCTTTTGTCTACGTCGACGAAGTTGCAACCAAAAAAATAAGCGAGTCTATAATTAATATTAAAAGCAAGATCGGCCTCATCCTCCAGGAGTACCAGAAGGGCAACGGCAACCTGGTGGTGGAGAACGCTGACATGAACAACGTGGTGTACATGTTCCGGTGCCGCGACTCCGCGCTCACCGTCCGCGGCAAGATCAACGGCGTGGTGCTCGACTCGTGCACCAAGTGCGCGGTCGTGTTCGACAACCTCGTGTCCAGCGTCGAGTTCGTCAACTGCCAGTCCGTGCAGATGCAGGTACGTGCCAGGTGTAATCAGATCTCATGGTGTTACAACATGAATATGGACTGGTTTGGTACCACCAGCGGTCCTTTTTGTGCAGTAAAACAGTAGTGTTTACATCACTCATGTTTCGGTATGCTAGCCATACACAGAATATGAGGTGTTCGATCTATGCTCTCAAAAGTAGCATCGCATCTGTCGTTATAAATGTCATAGGCTACAGTAACTACTCACCATCAGGTGGACTGATTTAGAAAAGGTATATTAAAACAGTCTTCTATTAAATGCAATGTTGTATTCTTTGAAGTCATTTGATCAACTACATTCAGAGTTTTGCAGCCAAAAAAATATACGATGTTTAAATTTTTAAATATAAGATGGATAAATCGTAAAAGAGTTGTTCTGTATGCCAGACAATACTCTTTCAGAAGTTACATAACATCGCAATCAACTAAGAAAGAAAAAACCAACTTGGGATATTAAATATACGGAGTAGTATAACATAATTCACACTAGCAACCATTACACACTGCGCGCCGAGAAGGAAATATGAAGTTGGGGTATTCAGACTCGAAGTAATAAGCCAAGACCCCAGAACCGCCGACCTTCGTCACGTTACCAAAGTTGGAATTTGGGGTATACATAATCAACATGTAGTTAAGACTATATGCTTACTTGCTAGCTTGAACTCGGGGTCCCTTTACATCGTAAGCGCTAATTAGTACATAAAAGCCTCGTTAACCTACGTTGAGAACTTAAATTTTATATAAATAAAGCAAGGCTCGCACAGAATTTCATTGAAATCGGTTCAGTGCTTTCATAGATTTCCGTAGACGAACATACCGTTTTTTTCCGTCGTTTTATAATGAACAAACAAACAAGTACTTTTAGTCACAAGAAATATATTTTTCCCTAGGATTTTAGACTATTATATAATGCCTATGCACATAAGTTAGTCATTGTACACCAATAAAATACAAAGTTGAGATATTAAAGCTGTTTCTATCGCTAAGAGAACGATAAAGCTGTCTCGAGCGATTTCTTCCAGACAGCTTTGGAACGACAACTGCATACAA
>DWIE01000343.1:0-16344 GCA_018248235.1 Choaspes benjaminii
GGCTGCCACACTCTTCAAGCTGTAACACAACTCATAAGAGCTATTTCACAGCAGAAATAGGTGTGGTGGTGGTACTCACGCGGGCGAACCTGGATAGGTCCTACCAGCGATAATTTCAACCATTTCGGAAACGAGACTGAACTGATATACAGTTAGACATAACTTTTATATACAGTTTATAAAATAAAACTGAGAATTGGCATCGCGTAACGCGTAACGTTCGAAAATAAATTATTAACAATCAATCAATCAAGGTGTAAGAAAAGTCCTTCAAGGTCGGCAACGCGTTGGCAACTCCTCTGGTGTTGAAAATTTTCATAGACGACGGTAATCACATACCATCCGGTGAGTACCCCCTTTTTACGATAAAAATAGGTATATATAGGTATATATACGACGGACAAACCCTAAACTTCGTTTGTATGTATGGATTTACATCAGCTTCAACATGTGTTTACGAAAAGCGTCTAGATCCTATTCAACCGAAGTGTTTGTCGGGATTAATCTGCTTGACCCTTTGGAACAACTTCTGTCTGACGGTTTTATCGTGACGAAGTTTTTGTTGTACTTTTCTTATGTTCCTTTCGGCCCTTAGAAATGTTTTACATATGTTTTATATTTGATTTTTTTTTTTTTATGAAAATGTGAGTAGCAGGGGCATGGAGTTCAGCTGATGTTAAGTGAACACTGTTACCATGACAACCGTAACTAACTTAACCCATCGTTTTATCGAAGTAGCAAATTAAAAATTGCGGTGTTTTGGCGGGAATCTTCCGAGTGCCATGTTCGGTGTTGTGTTGGTGTTATTTAATTAGATTACGTTGTCTTTAGTGTGATAAGTGGTGATGATTATCATATTAAGTGATTGTGTACTGGACTAATGATGTGTAACGGCAACATAGACACTTGTGCGGTGAGAAAACTGGGTCTCTCTAGCCCAGTTAATTTTTATCTGTGCGAGCTGGCACTTGGAGTTTCTAGTCAAAAACTCCAAGGACAATATTAAAATATACTCCACCAAAATTTTAAAATTATAATTTTATAATATTAAAATTTAAACTTGTTATTGGCAAAATGGCCAAGAGCCGAAACGCCATCCCATAAGAAAAAAAAAAGAAATGTCACTCCTCCTTAGTGTACATGATGGTCCCTCACATGATGTTAAACAGAAAATAGGTCGTATGAGTTGTATTTCAGCTAGAAGGATGTGGCAGCCTGCACTCACAGGGTGCATAAGGCGACCATCCTCAAGAATAGCAACGCACTTGTGACCAACAAACAGAGCGATGGGTTTGTCGATAGCGAAGTCGTGGGCTGCACTGGGCACTTAACATCAGGTGAACTCCATGTCCGTTTGCTATTCTAATTATCATTTTAAAAATTATGACCTTATTACTTAGACCCCATTACATTGGATATGTTTCCCATATATTATAGATTGCAAAGTATCGAGCAATAGCTCCAGAATTTTAATTATCATAATCATAATTTAAAAAGTCTACCAAACCAACACTTGGAATTACTAAACTAAAACACTTGGAATTACAAATTAAAAAAAAATTGCATAATTACAAATTGATTAATTAAATATTCTACTTAAAATCGGTTCTTCCTGTAATTATAATGCAGCCTCCATGCCTTAATTTATGTGAATAATTTTCTATTATATATATATATGTATATATATATATATATACATCCATTATATATATATGGATGCTAGAACTACCAAAATGAACTGGTTCGATAACACCTTCACACTTAGGTGTAAAGTGAAGAAACATTATTACAATGACCGAACACAGTAGTATGTTAAAAGCGAGATTGTACGACAGCCTGAATGAGACAGGAGGGTATTTCAATTTTGTACTCAATAGTAGTAACGCGTTTGTCTCAGATAACATATTATGGAGTTCAGTAATATGTAGCCTGCACACACGTGCGATATGTCAAAGCGTTCCCAGTCCTCAGTCTGCACTATTTACCATTGCTATGGCTTAGGAACGAATTTATTTGAGTATCGACGTTTTAATGTCATCCGTAAAAGTATTCAAATCCTTAATCTCTAATTGCTTAAAATCCATAATTAGCTGTTTATATCTAAATATATTTCCTTTAACATTCATTTCAACTGAAATATCATGATGTAAGTTTAAAATCACCACACAAATGATAACTTAACGGGGTCGACGCAAAATACAATTTCATCACATCACATATTCATGTCAAACATTCTAATAAATATCTTTAGGAAAGGAGACAATACGAAATAGTGACCGGCGGCCTTCAGCCATTTTGAGTAGGGATCGTACATGACATCCCAACAATTTCAGGGTTGCCACTTCGACCGGAACGACAAATATTTATTGGGTAAATTCTTCTACTCGTTTTTTTGGGGGAACGTAATTGATGGTTTTTTAAATGCTGAACGGAGTGGACCTTTTCAATTAAGCATTTGTTTTTGTTTTGCTTGTGCTAACGTTTTAACGGATATGTTTTGAAATATTTTATTGCTTAGAAAATCAGTAGCACATCACAAGTGTGGCGGTGTAGATCTCTTGACACGTTTCTCACAGGTTGATATAACTAAGATCTCTATAAATAAATATATAATGTAGGTAAATAAAAAATACATATCCACGCTCATTGGTCGCGTACAGAAAAGTTACGGGCTGTGTAGTTTCTAATAATTACAAATAGTATAACGTACAGCCCTGACCTCGTCATCAGCAGATGACAATCGCTCGAAGACCGGACGCACCGAGCCCGTCTCTCGCGTGACATTCAATATCCCTTCTGGAGAGTGCCATTAGTCTTCTCCTTGTCCTCCGTGTGTACAGGATAAAATATTCATTTATATATTTACCATCTGTAATCTTTATGTTGGATATAAATTGAACAAGAGAAAAGAGATCAACTCATTCCCACTTTAACTACAATTGATGTAACGACAAGCCTTCATTAAAAAAATATGTTATACTAGTTATTGCGTAGCCAACTAATATTCAGCACACAAGACGTTCGGACGTTATCCTTAAAAACATCACTGCACCTGAAAAATATTTATCCGATGTATTTTTTTTAATGAAAATTAGAGTAGCCAACGGGCATGCAGTTCATCTGATGTTAATTGACCATTGCAACCCATGACAACCGTAACCGATTTTAAATAGATCCATAGATCTATTCAAAGTCGGTTACAAGTGCGTTCCTACTCTTGAGGTCAAAGTGGGGTCACCTCATGTATCCAGTGCGTGCCAGCTGCCACACCCTTCAAGCTGAATCACAACTCGTAAAAGCTATTTAACAGCAGAAATAGATATGATGGCGGTACGCGGACCGAACCGAACCTGGACAGATTATAGCACTGATGGTTATATTTATCCGGTGATATATGCATAACATTAAGAAACACGTTGTACGAGATTATTTTAAATTTATGATGTTCGGAAATTATGCCGTAGCTGCACCTACGGCGTAGATGTGCTACGAAATGGTTATATTAGCTTAGCTCATATTCTTCATTTTATAAAAATGTAACTTGAATATTCATATATTGACATCTTCATTACTTCATAGTCCTCGGCAAACCAATAATTATCAGCTAATTCACTTTTTATTCGTCCTCGTTTTACATACTCTTCTCTTCAATTTAACCAGTTTGAACCATAGCAACACGTGAATGATGCAGTACTAGTATTTTACACAATATTTATGCATCCAAAAACCTGATATCTTCTTTACAAAAAATCTGTTATATCACTAATGAGTGATCCATCCACTCCATCTAATTAGATCAAAAATCGTGACAACAGCCGTCCATCAATCATCCGCATCCCAAAACGTTTCTAATCTAACCCTTCTCTAGTCCATCGTCATTTGTTACAGCTGAATCCGCGAATCGCCCGAACACACTGGCTCCTTGCTATCGCCTTATATTTATCGTCAAAACGCCAACGATGGGGTGAGGACTATTTGTCATTGACAAAGCTCTTCGGGATATCCTCTCCACTAACCCTAGTGGGGTATCGGGATGAATATATTTGGATATGAGACATGAGACATCAGTCATTGTAGTTTTATGCGGGTGTTTTTTAGGGGATTGTTCGGTATAGTCGTGGAACGTATGAATGTTGGACGATGCTATAAGTGGTATTTTTGTTCGAGTGTTAGAGATTTGATAACAATAATGATTATGTAATTAAAATAGCAATAGTGTAACTTCAAGACCTGAAATAGTGACAATTTTGCTACAGACTTCAAAACAATGATGTATCTGTGCACGTAACAATATACTCGTAAGTTATTTGTGATATTATAAAGAAGCGAGTTACACGAGCTACACCATGAGTAAATGGTAAATTTCAACTCCATATAACATCTGACTACATACACATATAGATCACAAATTCGTCGAAAGTTTACAAAGTCACTTGTACTTGCACGCTGCTCCTTGTTTACAGGAATTTATTTGGAACACCTCATGTTCTGCCTTTTACACAAAAAGATAAATTGAGATAGTGCTGCTTAACTACAAAATAAGAAATGGGACCCGATTCATATGAAAGAGCTTTTATTAGTTAAAAGGGAAAATAATTTTGACAAGATATAAAATTCACTAGTAACATTTTCCCATTTAAAACTCTATCACGCATTGAATCACAATCACAGTTTAAGATAAGCATGGGAAACATGAAACTGCTTCAGAATGATACTGAGCATCCCAAATATTAATCAAAACATTTCTGACATTATACAGCTCCTCTCAGTCCTGTTTTTGCTATGTACCGAAAGAAGGCCAATCGTTCACAATCAGGTCAAAATATCCGAGATTTCCTTCTATTATTCATATGTGTCCCATCGCTATGGGGTGTTAATGCGCGTTGACTTATTGTACCCATATCTCATAGACCTTACCCTTTGATGTAAAACATCACGTGACTTTGAATTTCTCTTTGACTTTAGTTGTGATCGCGTTTCCTAATTTCCAGTTACCAAATGTTTTTTACGTCATGAAGTAACACAAAGATTACAGTAAACCTGCTAGTTAGCAGTGCGTGCTTCTAGAGACAAAATAGAACTTTTACGTGGAAACATCTACTAAGCTAGCGAACACTCTTTTATGAGATAACTAAGTGTAGTGGACACAACCGTACTAACCGGACCGTCAATGATCTTAAAATCACTAGGCCTGGAAGACCTTTGGATACGAAGAAACATCAGTTCCCTTTGCATCTTTTGTCATGTCTACAACGGTGAGTGCTTCGAGTTCTCGTTCTCCCACTGCTCTATTCCTTCCAGGACCTTCAAACGAGGTTTAAAAAGAGTCCTTCAACGCCGGCAACGGGTAGGCAACTCTTCTGGTGTTGCAAATGTTCATAGGCGGCTGTAATCACTTACCATCAGGTGAACCGTTCTTCTATAATGTGTGTGTGTGTGTGTGCGTGTTTATGTGTGCGTGTGGGTGTAATATAATGTAATCCAATAAAGCATTACATTGTTCGGGATAATTTAATAAATCCGCCCGTCCGTTCGTCCAAATATTTTGGTTAAATACACACGTAAGCCACATATCATGTAAAAAGTGGCTCCTTTTTCATCCCATGCGAATGAGCTTACAGGTCAATATTATAAACAAAGAATTAAAAATAATTTAGAATATGGATGTACAGTCACAGGCACAACAAGTCTCATGACAAAATAGAGATGTCCATTTCATTCGACGTCGAGTGTCACTACAGTCCGAGACAGCTCACCCCAAATTTGCATCCGAGGGGTGGTTGACAGTAATATATCGTCGTCAAGGAGACGGTATGGGATTATCGTGTATTGTAATAATATTTAATATCGCTGTCCATTTGCGTTCAGTTTGATATATGTTTGTTGTGTCTTTGCTTTGTGTTATTAGTTTATATTTGTAAGAGAACTAACTGTATTCCGTATGGAATTTACAATTCAAAATGCAAAAAAATTGTGATCGTGGATAATGAGACTTTAAATCAGTCCCAACTATGTTTGACAATCGGAATCCGATTATACGAAAGTTTTACTAATTGTAGTGGTTTCCAGCTTACACGGAACAATATAAATAGGCGATGACAAAATAGTTCAGCGCCTTATTCGTTTTTCGATTTCCTTGCAATGTGTTCCTGATTTTTATATGCAATTAATGAGCTTTAGTGAAATTAAGAAAAACTTTTAATCCATTACGGTCAAATTTTGAGTATCGGACGACCCCTATTATTAAATTAAATATCATTTTGTATTTGAAAGCTATGGTTTTTTTCGGTAACTTTATTCAAAGGTACATTTCAACTCACTTTGTTAGGAATTCAAATATTGATTCGCCGAAGCGTATCCCCTCAGAACCATTCTCTTACTTCGTTCCACTATTATAGGAAATTAAAAAATAATCATGTCACAGTCCAACAGGACGGCGGAACCATCAATTTCGACTATCTGAGCAACCTGTATCTCGCCTGTGACCCGGTTAGCTGGGACGGGGGCCGGGGTTCGAATACTAGCGAATAAAGCGCAATAAATGATGTTTCTACGAGTATAATAAGCCTGAAACAGATATTCCACTTTTCAACCGGGTAGATAATCAATAGTCGTTGAGTTTATCTTGGAATAAATTAAATGTTAACTTTTAAATTATAACAGTAGTTTAACGGATGCTTGAAACTACATGTTCAACTGGCCCGACGTCACACTTAGTTACGCCAACGCTGTGAACAAATAGTGAACGCAATACTTGTGCTTCTACTAGGCACTTATCATTAATTGGGCTGCAGACGTATAACGTAAAAAAACATAGCAATAGCCACGCTAGCACTGGAACCGGTAACCCTCCAACGTCCCTAAGTCCGTCTCGTGTCATCCGGCGGGTCATTTATCACCGGACGATTACTAACCCTTACCCGCGTACCCGTCACAAGGATTTGGCTAAGAAAAATGAACGGTAATTGAGTATGTATTGTTTACAATTTTGAATATTAATGTGAAGGAAACGGTACGATAAAGTCACGTACATACATATTATAATAATAAGTTTTATTCAGGCACAATCATGTTTTTAAGGTACTTGCAACAAAGTAACGAAAAAAATCAAAAACAGTTGGAGATGTATTTTTCCCGATTTGGGTAATCGCCGTGAGAAATTGAATACTGAAATACTTTACAAGTGTGTCATTCTAATGGCAATACGATAATAAGATACAATCGTGCTAATCTGGTAATGGATCGGAAGGACAGCTCCATGCATGACACTTATAAGTGTTTATTTATCTTGTTGTGAACTGTATATTATGTTGCAGTATGATTAATTTATAACGAAATTGCTTTCTTAGGTGTAATTAGCTCTCGAATGTATAGTGCTCCTGATGGTAACTTCTCTCTTTGCGGCCACTAGACCTGCAAAATTGTCGTTCGATCGATTTGTAATTCTAACAGAAAATTTGATGTTTTTGAATATTTGATTTAATATTGTAATACAATATTTATATCCGATTAATTTGAATATAATCTTACAAATAGTATACACGAATTATTATATTATTACTAAATTTAATTTGCAATACAGATAATGACTAACTAATCTTAATTATTATCTATTTATAATCAATCTATATCTATATTATATTGACTGGCTGATATAATATCAACGCAGAACCGAAACTACTGAAGCTATGCCTGTGGTGATTTGCATGCGGCTTAATTATGCACTAAGTGAGCACTAAGCAAGGATTTTTGGATATTCACTCGCTAAGGTGGTGAAAACAAATTAGAAAATTTCGCTTTGTCGCAGAATCGAATCCACGACATCACATTTCGCAAACAGACTCAATAACGTCCGCAAACCGAAAGTCATCATTTCTTAAAATAAAGCAATAAATTGGCATTTTGGAAAAAAAATGGAACATAACTCAATTATGACGCAAGCATAACTGCAGGCAAAGCACTAGTTTACTTATATGTAATGTTCTTTAATTGGACTATGAGCCACAGCTAGAAATAATTTTAAAACAACGGCAAATATTTATAAAAATACCTGTTCTCAATGCGAAACCTCAATTGAAATTTCCAATCAAATCGGGCGCGTAACGCAAAGGTCCGCGAAACTATGGATATGCTGCGCCATGTGTCGGACTCATTCCGGATGACCGGTGCGAACACCCGGCTCGAATAGCCGGTCAACCGGACAATTGGCTATACCGGACGGGTGGGTTAGGTTGGGAGTACATTGGGATAAAACTTAGTTCCCTAAAATGACAAATATTTATTGTATAATTAAAAGTGAGTGGAATGTAGGTGCACATCATCTAAGTTTTGCTAGTTATGTTTAAGTTCCGTGTGTATAAATAATAGGGGGAGAGCCGATAAAGATAGAGGATAGAATCTGCTCAGGTTCGCCCAGGTGAATTGGTACTCACATTGTAGCATATTTGGTCCAGTGAACCTGCACAACTATGTCTGCTGTAAAATAGTTATTATGAGTTGTGTTTCAACCAACTTCGAACAGAACGATGGGTCTTATCAGAGCCGATTACGGTTTTCATGGGTTCATATAGTTGTTATTTAACATTAGGTGAACTGCATGCCAGATTACTACATTAATTTTCATAAAAAAAAAGCATATTTTTAAAGTATTACAGTTGTTGTGCCTATTATGAGTAAATAAAACCTGTAAGCACACTTTTTATCCCATTCGAGAGTTTAATTTGAACTTAATGCTCAGGATTCGCACTTGCGATCACAAAGCTGGGAGTAACCTAAGTCTAGTATCAGTAATTGACAAACCCAATCGATTGATACTTTGCAATACATTAAAAACTTTAAACTTAAAAATATAATTATTTTAAAAAGAATTCTGTTTTTTAAATAATTTTGTGTATTTCAAAAATAAATGAATTTGTTCTATTAAGTAAATGTACATTAAATTTAATTGATAAATTATAGCATTAGTATTAAAATAGTGATTAGGTCAAAATAAATAACAAGAATTCAATTCAACAGTTAATTCGTTGTGTTCCCAACTTTACGTATTATCGATTCATAGTTTGCTTATGCAGGATATCTATAACAATTTGTAACAACATATGGCTGTTAAAGTTGTCGATATATTTGATAAAACAAATTTATATACTTTCGTCAGAGTACCACCACCACTTCAATTTCTGCTGTGAAACAACTCTTGCGAATTGTGCTTTACTTTGAAGGATGTGAATGCTGGTACCCACAGAATACATAAAATGACCGTTTCAGTCTTCGGGAGTACCAACGCAACTGCGACTTACCTTAAACAGAACTAAATATTTATTTGAAGTCAGTTACGGGTGTCATGGGTTGCAGTGTTTACTCAATATGAATGCGCATTTACCTGGTTTTTTCGATGCATCCTGTGTGCCGGCGCCCAATCCCTTTGAACTGAAACATAACTCGTAAGAATTATTTCACAATAAAATAATTGTGTAGTGTATTATGTTGTAAATGATAAATTTATTTAACAATATAAATATGACATGACTATCATATTTTCCAGGCATTATACATTATTAATAACACATATGTGCACTGAAACATTATCGAATAACGCAAAAACTGGCACGACCGAAGCCATAGATCAACTAGACGACTAAAACAAAGAGATACAAACAAGCGGGAAGTAACAAGGACAGTTGCCAAACTAATAGTGCGCTCTTGGCAACTCCATGTGGAGCGCAGTCGATACTGGAGCAATAAATAATGAGTGGCGTAAATAAGTACAAAATATTTGGCAGGCTCTATGTCCACTCACGTAGTAGTAAGTCTGCTGGATGTGACGTGTTGCACCGAGCGTGATAGCTGTCAATTGTTAAGCGCGACCGGCATGCGATTGAATAATAATCTGTTTAATATATTTGATACTAAAATATAGCTAATTGTTTACTTATAGACCTCCACGGCACATAAAATATGTGTATGTACGTAAATAAAAAAATAATTAGTTAGTGTAACCAAAAATAATTTTTGTCATTATCGTTTTAATAAGTCCTTCATTCATTTGTGTTGTGTTGGTATAATAAAAGTTTGTCATTTTATAAATATACGTTAAATATGATTGCATTCACCACCTAATTGATTGCATTCAGTAAAAAGTTTATTTATGATCGCAATGTGCTACTTATTTAAAAAACTTCTTCTGTATCGACTACCCCACATTAATATCAGATCTAAAAATGCCTGTGATGATAAATACCTGGCACGAATGAAGCTGTGAAATAGAGGACGGTTGAAGCTTTGAGTTTTGTTGCTCATCCTAATACCTACCACTGATGTGCTATAAAGCGTTAATTTACCCCATCCAGTTTATCTATAACTGTGGATGTCCAGTCCGCGCGAACTTGTACAATAATCGCTAATGGAGCTATGCAGTGGCCACAACTCATGTGCTATTGTCTCCGCGTTATGGGATAATTTGTCGATATTAGCCGTTTTATGAGGTTACCCCGCGTTTATGACGAAGTTGTCGTGGTATGGAATAAAATAAATATGGTTTGACACGTTTACCGTTGCAACTTTGATATAGTTCGAATAGAATTGATACCATTGTTTGATAATACATAACACAATACAATCATTAGTTAATGCAGTATTGTTCGCACTACTTGTTGTGGCGTAAGGCTGGTTACCCAGCAAGAGTAAAACGATCGATCTTTGCTCTTGTAGTAAGTACCTACCACATTTGTAGCTATGGTTACAGATGTTCTTCTAGGTTACAGTAGCTACTCACGATAGGGTGGACTGAAAGCTCGTATGCTACGTCATAACATAAAAATATATTCTATCACCTCTAAAAATGCATTTTAATGTATGTTCTATATGTTAAACGTAAGTAACGTTTAAGAAGACAGGTAAACTGCGCCAAAGTCGGATAAAGCGACGCACCGCTTCCTATGCGTCTTGCTTAACATTAGATTCATGTTTTTAAGGCGGCGCCAGATTTAAGCATTGATGCAGCTGTGTTCACATTATAACACATAGTTCATATGACATTTTATATGTCATGAAGTAGCCCATTGGCTTGCAGTCCACTTATTCGTAGATAGCTAAAGTTCATTGGACATATGGAAGCAACGCCATTGATGCGGAGCTCGTAAGGACAAGTGTCGGAAACCACATGTGTTATGGTATGCCGTGGATTACAATCAATGTATGCCCAGCAGAGACAAACGATTCGTTTTCAGTGAAGCCCATTACGCAATGTAGTTCGGTCATGCTTGGTGCACTAACAAACATTGGATGTTGCCAGTTGCTTACCTGTCGTGTTGCAAATAAGGCTATGAAAGCAAATTCGTTAAATTAAAACAGTTTTTTTTTTCTTATTTGCTTTATACCACTCATTTTCATGCTATACCTATAAAATATAAAATTCATTCTACAAATAAAAATTATCCAGATAAAATTAAGGCTAATACCAATTTTGGTAATTTCTTACTTAGATCATATTTGCGTTCAGGGGTTGAATCAATTAAACTAATAATCGTAATATGTGGGAACGTTACACTTATGTGACCAAGCAGTATTTGCACATTATTTGCAATAACTGCATTATTTACTTTTCCTAGGATGCAAGTCTCCAAATCTGAACGTCGCATAAGGGTAGCTCCACACGAGCCATGATGCAATCGCGTTGTTAAGGCCACCTTAGACGCCATACTTTATGCGCACTCACAATTAGTTGCCGCGAGATGGCAGGTGAAACTATAGAACTAGGAAATATGTAGAGAAATATCGCTTCAATATTTTTTTTTAGTTTTTTTTTTATTTTCCAATAAATTTAGGTGTTTGTATTGTCATTACTTTATATCTAGAATAGGCTACCAAATTGAATTTATTATGTTTAAAATAATAATATGTATATTTAATCAACGCTGATTGGGAGTGAAATCATAATAATTATTGACTGCAGTGATCACTTAACACCAGGTATATTTGCTCGTTTCATTAAAATAAAAACCTATTATATCTGCTGAGAAGCAACTCTTTCGAGTTGTAAATCAATTTAGTCAGTTACGGTATATGTCGACTTCAAAGCTTTCGATAGATGTTTTTGAGGAGGATTTCAAACAGATTGATAGGTCTGTATTGATTCGGTTACGGTTGTGATGGGCTGTGGTAGTCTTTTCAATCAGATGAACTGCATGCCCGTTTGCTACTCTAGTTTTCATAAAAAAAAACTTTAGTCTGCATACTTGCTTCAAGGTTATGTTAGGTAAATATGTTCATACTGCTCTTGTACTTTAAGGATCCCAATAAAAAATCACACTTGTTCGTCTCAATAACATCCCTGTGCTGTTCGCAAAACGTCTCCCAGCAAAAGTCGTTAGTAACAAACTCCACACATTTGTGTCACCGGATACAATCCCATTATAATTTTAAATTTTAAGCCCATCTATTTATGTTTTAGCCCAATCTGGCGCCTGGAGCATCTTTGATGTGTTTTTAATTCGCGTCGCGAGTTTTTCGGGGGAAAATTCTTTTTTTATACAACGCCATGTTGCTTTTTGGCGATTTTCTTGTGTTAGCTAATTTCGTGGAAGTTGGCCAATTAATAATATAGATATTTACGTCGTAAAGTTATAGCTTGGTTCCGTGGTCTGTGAGTGAATCTAAGTCATTATATACACAAATTTCAAGCATGTTGCGGAGTTTCAAATGATCGTAGAGTACGCCTGATGGTTAATGACTTTTTATCAACATTCATTTGTTTTTAACCTACAACAAATGCCATAAATAGTTTAAAAAAACCTCTTCTTACCTGCGTATGTATTGGCACGGTAAACTATATTTATTTATCGATATCGGTAGAATAGTTAATTTTACATAGTAAAACTAACAAAAATACTTATAGTAACAAAACGGAGAAAAAAATTTATACAACGCAAGCAAAAAAGCTGATTATAATTTCACCACATTCAAGTGGCGAGTGTGAAAATACATTAGAGAAACAATTAAGAAGGAATTTCCCATTTCGCAAAAAGCCGCATGCAAATTATTTTTTAATTTAAACAAAACTATTTCAACAATTTCTTTATTAAGAACCCTATAACCTATTATTACAAGCCCTGTAATAAAAGGTGTTAAAGAATTTTTATGACCCCAGAGGCAACCTTTAAGGCAGTGAATTATTTTGGTTTTGTTTATTTGCGTGTGGGTGGCATGGCGCCGTGTCCGTTTGTGAAACCTCCTCGGTTCGAATCCCGCAATGAGACATATTTCCTTTTTTTTTTCGTGTCAGAAAGATTGGATGATAGAACTTTCGTATTCTGCCGGGTTCATATTTCTAATACATTTTTAGTAATGCCTTGCAGCAACAGTATATTTTTTGATTGTTAATATTGTGAAATAGAATGTATGTTTCAGTGTATATATGCAAATCTATGACATATGTTCTAGTTTTATAGTGTAGTCATATTATTAATTGTCATATCTGATTTAGACAAGCATTTACTATCAGGTGGATTGCATGCTCATGTACTTCATAAAAACAATAATAAAAAAACCGAACCCAAACCATCCGCACCGCACCTGAGCTTAGAGGGCGCCGGGGACAAATGGAACGGCACTAATTAAATAGCGAGAAATATTTTAATAAGTTTACGAGCCACCGCCTCAGCTAAAACAAATATTATGTTCGCTTGCACTGAGCGTTGAATTTTAATATCATTACCTACGGTACGTTTTTAATTTTATAAAAGCACACGGTTTCTTTGTGGAGGGAGGTGTATTTTTTCTTTATTTCGTACTGTTATATCGGCAGAGAAGCGAGGAAGTGATTTTACTGAGTTTGTGTGAATGATAAGATTTTTTTCATATTATTTATGTATTTGGAATATTTATACTTAACGGTAACATCGCATTTCTCGCATTGCACTGACATTGGCCAAATGTTGTGAGATAAACTTGCAACTTATAAACATATTTTTAAAGTTATAAAGTAGCACACGGACATGCAGTCCATGACTTTTGTAACCACAGACTCGGTGCTACTTCTGAGGAACGGATGCCTCATCTTCTGCATATAATGGCTATCACATCACAGTGCGCAAACACACAATGGTGTGATCACGCTTACAACCCAAGTCAATACTGTTTCCCAGCACAAATAGGTGTTACGGTTATACCGGCCCTGTCAAATATAAATTTTGTACCACCCGTAAGGTGTTCCAGACACGTAACAAATTCGAAAATTTGTCTCGCCACATGAATCGAACCCGCGGGCTCATGTTTCGCAGACCAGCTCATCACCGTCTAATGCTATCAGGGGATATCTTTTTACACCTTATTTTTTTGTAACAGTGTTTGTATGTACTAATCTTTTAGGGAAAATGGTGATAACCCGCTTTGCTAAACGTGAGGTCACGGGTTCGATACCCACAGCGGGTCATTTGTTTCATGTCTGATGTTATCTTACGGGTGGTAGAACATAAATATTCGACTGGTTCGGTATCACCGTCATACCTATTTGTGCCGTGAAACAGAAGTGATCGCACTACTTGTGTTTCGATATAAAGGTGTGATAGCCAGCATACGCAGAACGCGAGGCATTCAATCTATGTCCTCAAGGGTAGCACCGCATGTGATTACAGATATCATGGGCTGCAGTAGCTACTTATCACCAGGTAGACTGAATGCCTGTGCTACTTCATAACATGAAAAAGAATTTGTGTTAGCAATTTGTCAAATAAAACACAAAAACTGAACATACACATACTTATATAAACACCAGATTCCATAAATAATTTCAGTTAAATAATAGAAAGACGCGTTACTAAAATTGAGGTTGATGAGAAAAGAGGATTGTCTTTAACAACCAGTACCTTTCTCGAAAGTAAATTAAGTCAAAACCTCTTCTAAATTCAACATCGACCAGAAAATAAGCCTTGATTGACTGCAGTCATTAATTCACTCCTTTTCCATCCACTTGCCATTTGCAGTTTTTCCCAATAATTGCTCCAACCAGAGCCATTTCTCACTCAATCAAGCCCATCCAGTTTTATTGGGTCGCAGCATCCGTCTGTGTAAAAGATGATTCACATTACATCAGGTCCCGATGAGCCGAAATTTGGTGGCGTCGCTGTTAAACCGTTTATAGTTACCTAATGATAGTTGATTATTATAAACGCAATAGAGGTCTATCGTACGATTTAACTGCTTAACTGATATGGTAAACTGACGACAAAAAAATACACAGGGCTAAATTGTATCTTTGTCAAGACAAAGAACATTCATTATCCTGGTATCCTAAAGAAATACGAATATTATTTCTTAAGAATAAAATGTTTGTTTTTCTTCATATAAGTGAAAGTACAAGTTGTAAAGAATTAATAATTTAAACGTTTTAGTATTCGGACAAATATATTGTTTCTGCTATATACCTATATAGTCGCCGAATATCCAGAAGCCGATAAACAGCTTCGCGAGGATCTGCGGCCAAGGCGCGCACACTGCGTTTATCGCAACTTGAATCATCCTTTAGCGAGTGTAAGTCTAACGATGTTAGGGTAGATATTGCAGTGAAGTGACGGCGTCTCCGGATGGAATCAAAAATTTAAATTGTGAGCATTCCTTAGCAATTTGACGCGTCTTTATTGGGGCGGGAACGCGTTCGTAGCTATTGCGTTCTTAAGTCACCCTTGAATCCTTTTTTATATGTAAAAGGTGATTTTTCTGTGACTTTTTAAGCAAATGTGTTTTCATTATAGACCATAACTTCACCTAGTGAGATTATATGTGATATTTGTGTATAATTATGACTCATTGACTTGGTCAAAGGTTCCCAACTAGTCTGTCAGGACACGGGTGTTAAAAGTTCCATATTCAATTATTACCCTCAAATCTAGTGTCGCTCATGTGCACAGACGACGGTAATCACTTACCATCATAATCAGGCTATTTGCCTATTTGCCTCTTTTTAGTATTAAAAATACCACCAATAAACTAACTTGTGTACCAACAAGCAAAAGTATTCGCAATTGGACCGAAACAGTATTTACGTCCTCGTGCATGTGGTCTTCGATATTGATCCTTAGAAGCATTGCAAATCACCAATATATCTATCCAGTTTCGTCCGGGTGACTACCACCACCACACCTATTTCAGCTGTGAAATACCTCTTATGAGTTGTGTTTCAGATTGAAGGGTGTGGCAGCCGGAACGCACAGGATACATGAGGCGACCAACTGAGCCCTCAAGAGTAGCAACGTACTTTTGACCGAATTCGAACAGATCGATAGGTCTGTATTGATTCGGATACGGTTGTCATGGGCTGTAGTAGTCATTTAACATCAGATGAACTGCATG
>DWIE01000344.1:0-16338 GCA_018248235.1 Choaspes benjaminii
GAGTGTTTTGGCGGGATTCTTCCTAGTGCCATGTTCGGAGTTGTGTTGGTGTTATTTAATTAGTTTATTATATTATTGTGTAGTGGACTATTTACGTTTAACCGCAACATAGACACTAGCGCGATGCGAAAACTGGGTATATTTATCAGGTCTCCATGGCCAAGTCCATTTCTAACTGTGCGAGCTGGCAGTTTGAGTTTCTCGTCAAATACTCAAAGGACAATATTAAAATGAACATCAACAACATTTTAATATTATCATCTTAAAATGAAGAAACAATAAATATAGGCTGTATAGCAAGAGGCCGAAGACTTAAAATTTTGAAATTTAAAAAAATAGATTTCATTATCTACATACAGCTGAACCTAATAAAAGTGTGCTAAAAATAAATATTTAAATTGGAGCATCGAGCATAGCAATGTTTTAATGTCCACTATTTGTGTAAGATGTTTAAAGCTTAGGTATGTAAAGGTTGCTGTAAAAATTTACTACTTGCCACCGAGTCTCACATAATTCACTCTGGCGTTGCACAATACGTTACATGCTGACGTGAGTCACTCAAAACTAATTTCAAATTCGGGAATTGTAAATATATTTTTTTGTCCCACACTGTAATATCGACAACAATAATGAGTGCCAATGATAATATTAGAATTTATTGCTATTATTTATATATACATAAATTAACTACTATTATCCTTAACACTGAAACGATTATTCATACTTATACTGTAACTTTTGTTTCTTTTAAAATATTACATAGCATAATAATTCGTTGTTAATATATTTTCTGTTAATCTTTTATTGCTTGCGTGGTGCCAAATGGAAGGAATAAATAGTTTTTCTTTCTTACATTCGTAATTATAGCATTGTAAACCCTATTCTCCGTAGCGATAGCGCCAACCATGTCAACCATAACATTCCCAGAAGTATATTGAGAATTCCTTACCGCTCTATTAATATCGCCGACGCAGACCCAGTAGTCCGCGACCTTGGTGTCTTGGCTGTTGTGCATCTTGTGCGCGACCGCCACCGCCCACTTGGAGTGATCGTTGTGAGATGTGAACGACATCTTCGCTATGGGGAACTTGAGCCGCTCTATGTTCCGTACTTGAAAATTCCTCGTACACTCAGAATCCAAAGTCCCTGGTCCGTTGGTCCAAGATTCAACCAGCAGATCAGACTGCAGCACCTCGGCAACTAACCCGCTGTATAAATCATCGTTGAACATAGCACTTTTAGCGAACGACAGAAACTTGCGACCGACAAGGGTTTCAAAACTCTCTATGTGATACCAGGGCGATGTGTCAATTGTCTTATTTCGTACAACGTCCACTAAATTAGGTAATTCGTTCTCGAACTCCTGAGGTATGTGACTGTACACAATGAGCGGCTCGTTATACTTCAGCTGGGTGGCTATCTGATTGAGAGTGGAGGTCTGCACAGACACGCAGAGGAAGGATTGACCATACTTCATGCCCGTTGCGGGATAGTTATACGAACTTGTGTTGAGTCCATTCACTGCAAACAGATTATCAAGGATTAATCTAATGGTCTAGGATAAAATTTATAAGTTATGCTCTGTCTATATGATATTAACCTTCATTCTCGCACATTTTTGAATATAACGGGTATTACGATCCAGTTAATTAGATCATGGTCATAGCGGAACTGCGGTGGTTCAAGCAGGCAGTTCCGCCGTGACTATGGTCGATGCAACTGGGTCGAAATATCGGTTAAAAAGAAGTAGATCGTGAGTACCGTTATATTCAAAAATGATCTGTTCTGTCTTTTTACGTATTCTATATTATTAGCCCTTTTAAAGCGGGAAAAAATAAGTATTTATTCTTTCAAACTTCATTATGGTGTGTACACATCACTTTTTCTCTCTCGTTTGAGATGATTATAACCATAGATGGGTCCTACTCTGAGGAAATAAATCGAACGCCTCGTGTTCTACGTAAGGTGGCTATCAAACTCATACACCGAAACAAGAGTAGTGCAAACACAGGTCTGACATATTCATGTTCTACTATCCATAAGGTTTTTCCAGACAAGAAACAAATTAGAAAAAATCGTCTCGCCGCGAGAAACCAAATCGCAACCGCACATTCCACAAAGCAGCTTATCACCGTTTGCCCCACCGAGAATAGAGTATTTGTCATTCATTCTGATAATGAAGCCCAACAAGCGAGTTGTGGTTTTTGTGGTTTTGATAATACATTATTAGTAATATATTTTCTCAATGTTACAAAATATAACAAATTTTCATATACCTAACATATTTTAAATACATTGTATTCTACTTACTGTCAGGGACAGGTGGAAACCTCGGCACAGAATGGACTAGCCACAGTGAAGTAAACTTGTCTCCAAGTATGACGCCTTTGGTGTGCCCACTTTCGACTCTACTTTTCATTGACTTGGAGTGCATCTTGCACATCTCAGCTAGATCGTAGTCATCATAGTACTTGTCTCCTAACTTGAACTTTTTGTACTTCTTCACTCCTTGTTTCATTTGACCTCTTTTAGTTTTGGAGTACATTTCAGCCACAGATTCTAAGACATCTGGTTGGAATTCTGTTGCTGGGGGTTGATCATTGTATACTAAAGAAATTATATTTTTATCAGTATACAATGGAGATAAAGTTCTTCCAACCATGGATCGAGAGTCACTGATAGCCAGATCTGACATAATCCAGCCACCCCGTAATTTGGATGGGGTGAGGTGCATATAAGCTACTCCCCTACGGACTAATGGGTTTAAGTGATTTTTTTCTCTTGGAAGCTTATACACATAGAACCAATCAACTGGTTCACCTCTTTCATTTCTACACTGAGGTGTTAAAGACATACATCCAGATAAGAACAGAATAAATAATAAATAACTTGAATTGTAACTGCACATTATAATACGTGTTTGTCTCATGGTTACTGAGGATAAAGTAATAGGAGCTCAGGAAACTCTTGTTGCTCGTTTGTTTATGATGTCATGCAATATGATCTAAACATGTCCGAAAAGTATCAAACAATTCGTTGTTTATACAACAGAGCCAGTCATTGTTAACATTCGAATAGTTTAATAAATTTTACCAATATATCATACGGCACAATGATGTTGTTACTTGCCGAAATAAGTTTTGTTTTGTTTTCGGTAGTCAAACAATGAATCTGTCAAAATTGACATTTCGGTAATGTCATTCGTCGAGATGTCAACGGCGCACGCGCTTTATATGGAGCGTTACTAAAATTGTCTGCTTTGTGACTAGTATTAATTATAATTTGTTATTAAATTCAAAATTCATTATAACAAAAAAAAAAAAGATATTGAAGGAAATTCTTTTTAAACTATGTGTACAAAATGATTATAAAACGATTAAAAAGCGAAAGTTATTCAAGGCGTAGAAAATAAAACTGTCAAAGATAACAAAACAATCTTTTAATAGAATGAATAATATATTATCAAGAACTTGTAGCATAATATAAACATTTTATAAAAATAAACTATGTTCGTAACCATCACATTTTTGGAAGACTTCGCTTAGTTTAAAACTAGTTTATTATGTATAAATAAATGCAAATATATAAAATAAAATAAAAAATGCTATAACTGAATATGACACACATAATCTTATTACTAGTTTGATAACGATTTATTGTAAATAAAGCGAATTGATTGCTTGTTATCTACATCCTATCTATTGTTGAGTTGGCATAGAAACGGCGGCTTTCGTGTGAGACACGTCACTGTGTCTCCACAGGGATACTACAGTCTTCAACTCTGTGTAGAAATCGATGCCTTGCTTGCCATTGAAGTGGTTGGTGCCTAGGAAGCTGCCTCGGGTACCGGAGAAGGAGAACATAGATAATGGTACGGGAATCGGAACATTAATGCCCACTTGTCCGACGTCAATTTCTGCAGCGAACTTCCTCGCGGTTGCTCCGTTCGTGGTGAACACAGCTGTTCCGTTGCCATAGGGATTAGCATTGATCATCTGAATTGCCTCATCCAATGTATCAGCAAAGAGGCAGACTAGCACAGGGCCAAATATTTCCTCTTTGTAGCACTCCATGCTGGGTTTTACGTCAGTAAGGATGGTAGGTCCGACAAAGTTGCCCTTTTCGAAGCCAGGCACTTTGATTCCACGGCCATCGAGTACCAGTTTAGCGCCCTCCTTGACACCTGATTCAATGAGCCTCAGAATCCTCTCTTTAGCTTTAACAGAGATGACAGGCCCCAGGTCAGCACCAGGCACATGACCTGCATTCACTTTGAGGTCTTGAGCACGTTTCACTAACTCTGGTATCCATTCCTTTGACTCGCCGACGAACACGGCGGTGCTGAGTGCCATGCACCGCTGGCCGGCGGCCCCGAAGGCTGCCCCGGCCAGCTGGTTTAGGGTATGCTCCTTGTTGGCGTCCGGCATTATCACGCCGTGGTTCTTCGCGCCCATGTTGCTCTGAACGCGTTTGCCTGCTGCAGAAGCTCTCGAGTAGATGTGTTTCCCAGCGCCATCGCCGCCCACGAATGACACTGCCTTGATGTCGGGATGATCGCACACGAAGTTCACCGAATCGTGGGTACCATGAATAACATTAACAATGCCAGGTGGAGCTCCGGCCTCCTGCAGTAGCTCCATAGCCAACAAAGTAGCTCCAGGGTCCTGTTCCGAGGGCTTGATCAGACAGGTGTTGCCAGTCACTATCGCCGGGGGGAACATCCATAGAGGAATCATTATGGGGAAATTGAAAGCTGCCACACCGCCGATGACACCAATAGGCACTTTGTAGCTGTGTGTATCCATATCCCTAGAGATGTTCTGGATGCTGTCGCCTAACTGCAGTGACGTGATGCTGCAGCAATGCTCAACAGATTGAATGCCTCTCAGGACGTCGCCTTCGGCGTCGGCTAAAGTTTTGCCCTGTTCTTCCGTAATTTTGGCAGCCAGCTTGTCTTGGTTCTCTCTGAGCAAACGGGCGAATCTAAAATAACACAACACGTTGAAATTATAACGATTATATATATTATATTAATTGACAATTTATAAATGTTTGATTAATTATGTTACAATACATTAGACAGTAACAGTTTTTACATAAACTTCTTTGGTAATCATTTTCAATTTTATATAAAAACTTAGTTTTTAATATTTATGTTGCTGCCATCAGTTTTATTTAAGTTTTTATATTACACAGTATAATACAATAGTATTGTGTTAAATGTCCCGATATACATTTTGATGTGTCATATATAAGTAAAAATGTTGTATCTAAATAAACTGAAATTCTAAGTATCTTACATATTTAACGAGCAATTGTTGTTTGTGTTCTTTAAAAAGCACCTAAAGCGATCGCGAGCAGCTACATCGATTGTATTCGGTCCTTAAGGTTTCGTTGAAAAATCATAACCATTGCAGAGGCTATCAAATGACTTCACGCAATCTGTTTTGAGCAATGCAGCAAGGGCCCTACAAGGAGAATGAGTCTATTGTTTAATGTTATCTTCGCATTATTACGTTATAACATTTATTTGATATAATACAAATGCACAATTTCACATACATAATAACATGGTCACAGCTAAACATCAGCTGATACGTAACGACATGTTTTGATTGGGACTTGTTTATTGTCTAGTAATTAGTGCGCACTTATACTATGAACATAAAATGTTGTATGCATATGGTATGTATATGTAACGTTAAATACATTATTATGCACATGATTTAAAGACGCATTGGAACCAAGTTAATTAAAAAGTCTCTGAAGATTCTTTGCATTAATACACTTACATGTACTAAAAAAATATTTTTATATACAATGGAAATTAGAGTAACAAACGAGCTAGCATTTCACCTGATGAACTGTTATGTTAAGTGATTACCGCAGCTTGTGACAACCGTAATCGTCTTCGGACAGATCTATTGTCCTGTACGAAGTAAATCATAGTTCCGTAACTCCTGAGGAATAAGTTGTATCCTGTGCGTGCCGGCTGCCACACCCTTTACACTGAAACACGACTCGTAGGAGTTACTACGAAGTATATGCTATTAATAAATAACCTTATACCAGATAACGGTTCTATAGCAGTTGAAATCTGATATAATTATGATAAAAATGATAAATCATCCGACTTCGTATTAATTGCAACAAACTTTTATTTAGTGATTTAAATCGCATTTCAATGTTGTACTTCAATTGAACCGCAATAAAAGTTAACGAGAATTGCAGTCGGATTGAACAAGTCAATTAAACTCATATAGGGATGTCAGAGTTGTCGTGCTAAGATTTTTTAAACCAAGTCGTGTATTTAAAACAATTTTTTAAAAGTTTTTTAAAATAAAAGCTAATGAGTTCTCATTGAATCATATGCAAACGGAATAAGTCATAAATCTATTAATTCCATAGCGATTACAAATATTTTAATCGCGAATCGAGACCAACCTATCTTCAGACCAATGTATATAAAAAAATGAATCTATTCTGTCCTCTATGACTTTCTAAACCATTCATTGGATTGTGATAAAACTTTGGTAGGGTATTTCGTCCGCGAGTTCCTGGCTCGTAAAATGTATGAATAATGTAATGAATAAAAAATGCATGCTGAAACTTTTGCTTTAGTAAGTTATAATTGGCACTACAAAAGTAAGAACTATTACTTTTTAGGGGTAAATTTATATATTATTATCATATATGAAAGAAACTTGATCTATGAATGGGCGAAATGCCAAAAATATAATTCATTTAACAGAATATATGACCAAATACTTTTGTAATTTACGCCTTGCTACGGATGTGGTACAGCTAGTAAAATTATAAAATCAGACACAAGATCGCATTCAATATGTAACTAAACGGTTAACAAAACAAGCTTTAATAGCCGGACGTCGCTCTGCCTGCATAACTGTTTGACCTTTCGTCGATTTAACAATTAGACGAGCAGTACTTTGTACGTTCGATGGATGATACGCGCACATGACTAAAGTACAAAAACATTGAATATGCAAAGTATACATACTTGAACATAAGTTGTTGCCTCGTCAGTATGGTGCTCTGGCTCCATGATTTGTAGGCCTTCTTCGCCGAGTCCAGTGCTGTATTTAGTTCGTCCTGAGTTGTTTCAGGTACCCTGAAAAACACCAGAGTTAAATAGTGACAAAATAACTGAATGATTTAATATTGTAGCTAATCTAGAAAAAATTAAATAAAAAATATATTTTAATATAACTGAACAAATAAATCTACAGTTAGTAAATAATAAATCCGATACACATTCTACAGGGCGATGATGACAAGGACAACCCCTAACACGGAAACCTGACCGGTAACAGCCCATGGAGTTCGGATTCGAGGTTCTCCTCTTTACCCAGGGAGGATCTTGGGGGATTGGGTGCCTTCAGCCGCCGGTTATAGACATGTCACTAAAAGAGGGATCTATTAAAAGACCGAGATCGAGATCGGATCCGAAAGCGACCGGATCTGCGGTTACGCTCACTTTACGAATTTTCTAGTACCATACAGTAAAGCCTTCACAAATAGACATTCAACATACATACATATATTTTATAAACGTTAACGAGAATACCAAAGTAGCAAAGAACAAGATAAGACATCAGACCTCTAACGTAATAGAGACAAGCCCACAATCGAAAAACAGTAGATAAAGGAGAAACACAGATTGCACTGATTTTATAAAATAACATATAATAGAATCACTTTTCTTATTATAGTAAGAACCATGCAGATATGTAGGTAATATAAAAATATATATATAAGAAAATGGATACTGAAATTATTACAAACATTTTTTCTTACAATAATTGATTAAATTCTGATATCTATGTTTGATATATGTAACAAAGGTCATACAATTTTACAAATACTTGCTAAATGTAAAAGTACCTAAACAATGAAGGTAAGACAAAGATTTACTAGCTAAAAAAACCTTTTTAGGGGAAGAAACTAATTTGTTTGTTTCAAATATGTTTAACAATATGAATCTGTGCTACAAAAATAATAAAAGCAAATTATGAAATTAAAAGATAAAAGTTATCAAAGTGAAGATAAATAAAATAATTGGTCTGGATTATGTCACTATCTAGTAATATACTATAATTATAGTTATGATGATAAGATATTATGAAAACAAACAGATAAAATATATTTCAGAATTTTAACTTTCAGTTTCTATAAGAAGAATACATCAGTATGCATATATAAAAAGTGTGAAGAATACTAGAAAACATACCATATTTTTTTACATTATGAAGTAGCACATAGGAGTGCTGACTACCTGCTGGTAACTAGCTACTGCAGCTCATGACATCTGTAATCACAGATATGCTGCTACCCTTGAGCCTTTAAATCAAACACCTCATGTTATACGTATGCTGGCTATCACACCATTACACCAAAACACAAGTAATGTGAACACTACTGTTTCACAGTACAAATAGGTGTGACAGTGAGATCGACCCAGTCAAACATATCCATGTTCTAATACCCATAAAGTTGAAGAACTAATTAACTCACTAAAAAAATATTAGCCTATAGATCTGTTGCTATGAGTTTTTAATTGTTTCCTTAGAAAAATTAAAATCAAAATAACTTCCTTTAAGCCCTTAATTCCCGAAGTGGTCAAGATGTCCACCTGTCACCTCCACCAGGGTCCCCCTGGGAGTTGGGGTGTCTATAATGGCGTGACAAAAAATGGGGGTTCACAATTCGTAAGCGGGGGTCCACAAACATTAATCTGCTTTCGATAGTGAAGAAACAAAATGTTGCCTTGACTTCACCTATCAATGTAGGCAGATAATATTTTAAGAATCTCAGCTACTCTTACTTGAAAAACCTTGCATATTCCATATCTAATCTTTATATTCTTTTTGTTGAGTTTTGGGAATATGGTAGAAATGTAGCAGCTGGATGTACACCGGAACCATCTAAATTTTGAAAGTGGTCTATGAGAATATAACTTTGGGAACCTCTGCTTTAAGCTCATGATCACTGCATTTCATTTTTTACCATTTCTTATGGCTTTGTTACTAGTCAGAAATTCCAGCAAAAGTTAAAACTATTGCTATTAGGAAGTCATATTATATATTAATTATTTAACATTCTATAATTGTAACACACATTATGATCATACCTTCCAATAACTTCATTGGTAGCAGGATTTGTGAGCGCAATCCACTTGCTTGTCTTTGAATCTACAAACTGACCATCGATAAACAGCTTTGTAGATGGAGCTGAGCTACTATAGCTTCTTCGTAGGAGAATTTGAGACTGAGAAGAAAAAATAAGATGATATAAATTATTTTGATATTTATTGTTGTTATGAACCAGCACAGGGGCTTGCAGCCAACCTGCTGGTGACCAGCTGCCGCAACCTTTATCGGTTGTAGATGTTATCAACTATAATCACAAATGTGATGCTAATGTTGAGGACATACATTGAATGCCTCCTGTTCAGCATGTGCTGGCTAACACACCCTTACTCCGAAACACAAGTAGTGCTGTGATAGTGGTACTGACCCAGTCAAACATATTCATAGTCTATCACCCATATAAAAAGTTTTAATTATCAAGTTTACAACTGACCTATATTTTAGAGAAATAAAGTAATAGAAGAAGATAGATACACTAACATACATGTGAATTATTGATAGAGTGATGCAAGTCAAAAATACAGAGCAGACAACTACGCAACAGTCCTCTACATTCAACTATGAATAATGTAGTACTTTTAAATACCAAATTACTTGAATCATGTATCAAGACCTTGTTTGTTTACCTCGCATTCAAGTAAGGTATAAACATTGACAAAAGAGTAAGTAAGCATTTTTTATGCAATTGCAAGTATCAAACGGTCTTAAATGGTCGAGCTGTTGTTAAGTCTGCATCCCATGACACCCATAACACCTCAAAAGAATCCGTAGATCATACAGAAGCCAGTCATAGTTAGGTTGGTATTCTTGAGTTACTCATTGAAGCCTGTAAAGTCAGGCACTCATACCCTTCAAACTGATGGTGGTACTCACCCAGGTGAACCAGAATAGATTCCACAACTATTGAGGTAAGTATCTAAGGAACTAATGCCATAATATTTCATGGTCCCTTGAATTTCTCTGTTAAATAAATTAATACACTCAGTAATCAATATTGGATTTCCACTAAGCAATTCTAACACTTACAAAAAAAACCAATATTTTATTCTCTTTCCCTCCATTGATTACAGTACTTTTAATTAGACAATTTATGTATATATCTAAATGAAGTCATATTTTTTGTAGACCAGTTAAAATAGTCTCAATATACATTTACACCTACAATGCATCCAAATATAAAATAAAGTGTGAACAGTGAAAAGTTTTCATTTGCTATATTATGGCGAAGAAAAATACCGCACGCCTGTCATACAATAAATCAAAAAACGCCTATAAAACAATTTGAGGTACTATTTTTCCACTATAAATTCTATAGGCTACCGGTACCGACCACAACTGATTAATATTAAATTTAAAAGCGTAAATTGTATTTTTTTTAAATATTCTACTGAATAAATAATGAATGCACCCACATAGTGAAAACTTACTTCATTTTTCAGTAAATTCAGCATTGCCGTAGCCATTTCTTGTATAAACGTTAATTATATTTGTCAGACCCGTCCCGACGCAGGGGTTCTAGGCAACTGAACCGATTGACTGATTAACATACAAAATTACGAATTGACCTTGAAATGATAAAATTATTCTGGGTGAACGTTTGTCGTAAATAGCCGCCTGTTTTGATTAAATTAACTCGTAACGCTCCATTCTCCCAGAAATAATTAAGAGTTGTAATATTATAACACTTATTACGAAACTTCACAAAATAAATATAAAATTTATTATTCACTTTAAGTTCAGTTTTAAAATTATCTTAATTTTAATTTAGAAAATACCATATGAACAATTTCTAAAGGTGACAGTGTCAACTGTCAATCTAGAATTTTGACTGACATTGACGTATCGTAATTGAATTGACAAATTAATAGCAAAAAGTGGTTTTACGAAAGTTGCCACATGAAACGATAATAGAGATAATTTTGAGAAATAAACATCAACAATCAGGATCAAAAATCAAAATAAACTGGGAAATATAGGCATTAGCCTATTTTAACAACCAATTATAGTTGTTAATGATTAAAATAATGTTTTATTTACATAAATAATAAAAAAAAACCACTAGACAAAAATACCCCGCTATCTCTACTTATCCTAGATGTGGGGTTAATAGACATGAAATAGATTAAGAAATATTATTGTCCATACAAATTAGTAAAATGGTAAACTGATCGTAGCAATTCAATTTACACATAGTATTTATTATATTTATCGTATAAAACTGCACCTGATTTCTACTTATCATATATTATACATACAACCCAAAAGACATTTTTGAATATTTTTATTATGTACTCTGTATGCGGTCGCATTGTTCGTGTTTCTATTTACGACGAATTTAAATAAAATCTTCACCCTATTTTAAATTATCATCCATATCTACTACACTACTACATATATATGTTATGTATATATACAATATTACTCAATTCTGATTTACTAGAGAACACATTTTAAAAAATGCTGTTACGAGAATCCAGCGAAATATAAATTTCAAAAGACTGTAAATCTGGAAGGATGGTATAAATAGTTTTGCCGGTGCTGTCTCTATTTACCAGTACTTTTCTACTACTACCACGACTAATGCTAACGCTGAATTTAAGACAAGTGGCCTAGCATAATAATAATACCAGGACTATAGCGCGTTTCAGATCCTTGAATGTGATTGTTTTTTTTATGTAAAATTGTAATGCGTCGGATTGTAAAGAATCTAAAGAGATCACTTTTTGACATTTCATTTGTCATCGATGAGGGCCTTTTTTTCGCTTCAATACTATTGCTTATTTGCGCTGCTTAAATGTTAAAACAAATATAAAACATTTTGCTATACAATAATTTGAACACCCACTATCATTATTACCTACAATTATATAAAATGTTTCTCAACGGCAATTGAGGCCAAACACGAGAACTAATCTTAAAACAACATTAATTACTTGTTGACGTTGCAAATTAGTAAAATTTCATAGTAACTAAAGCAAATATTGCGTTATTAAAGTTAAGCGCCTAGTTGTTAAAATATGTTTATTGATTACTCTTGCTCTGTGAGATATGACATTGTTAAGAGGCGCGATATCGTTTTAGAACTGTTTAGAACGTTCCAAACCTATTTTGATTAAGAAAAAAAACTGATAAATATTTTTAATACCTAAGTATATATCGTTTCTCATAACAGTACCTACAAGCGTATCGTCTATTTTTCACAATTTACTTAGTTGTTGTAGACACGATAGATGCATTGATTCAAAAATGATTTCACGCAAATTCCCTCGAACCCACGCTGCCGCCACATCCTTCGAGCTGAAACACTATTCATATGAATATTCGTTTTGGCCACTTTTTAACTATCACTGAAGAGAAAAGGGTGTATGTATACTGTGTAATCTACAGTTACAAAACTACATCGTTAATTTTTTTATAATATACTAGAATTACTCTAGGCACATTCTGATTATATTTAATTTCCATTTGCCGTCATATATATATAATAAGATTGCATACTTTACTCTTAGCGTGATGATAATTGTAAATAAAATTATGCTGTTACCCTGAACTGTCAGGTATAGCATGTAAGTATGTAAGTACTTATTTGCCTTTACAAACGTATATTTTTAATTGCCGTTACATAAACTTATACAGCTGTAAGCAATCACGTAATAAATAGTGATGCATGCGCACTGTTATGTTACGAAACGTTCAATCCCTATCCCATTGTGTAATGAAGCTTACATGCTTACTTTCCTTCTATACTTTATGCTTTTGTGCTCGGGAAACATTACATGTAACTCACTGACAAAATGAGTACAGTCATATATTTTGCCCTTTTTGTATGGTAATTTCATCACTAACAGGGAAGGTTACATGCTAGTTCAAACACGTGTCGTTTTCAACTAGAAAAAGGTACGTTCTGTGCCATAGAGTGCACGATCACACCACGCGTAGATTTCAATATTAATGGTGAACCTTAAGGTAGGAAAAATAAAATGAACACTTTATGGTTACATACAAAATCTTTAATCAATGTATTTTCCAGATTTCCATATTTTCCAGAGTTTAATGTGAAAATCGAAACTGTTAACCAATTAAATTTAAGCATTCTGATTCAGCAAGGATGCTCTATGGCAAGATGGGGTCAATGGCTCTCGGCAACCTAATGTAACAATATATTAATTTATTGAATGGAATGATAAATATTATTGTAAAGAATGAAGTTGACATATCCATCATGAAGAAAAATACTTAAAATATAGAAAAAAATTAAGCATTTTGCTTATTCAAATGTTTCAATATCGAGCACTGGTTATATTAATACCACGAAATATATAAAAGTGATATATCCATATATACGTTCCGTTATTTATAAGAATATATTATGTATTTAATAAATTAGTAACCATTAGACCCCCCGTTTTTAACTTCTCTTTAGCAGAGCGCTATGCGCTGTTGCCATAATAATAATAAAAAACCATCAGACTTTATTTTAACAAGACCCAACTACTTAGGTATTATATATATTATATGAGAACTATATTGCAATGTAGGTAGGTACATCCTTCAAGCTTGTCTTTCTAGTTAAACTGTTTACCTACTTATCCATTCATTTTATGATGAATAAATCTTTTCCGCGTATTTAATGTGCAATTGTTCATTCATAATGCTGGCAGATTTGTTGGTAGATTTTTATGTAATGTCCGCATATATAAACAGTCTTACATGTCCTAATTGTAGTTGTGTAACGTCTCAATGTCTATCAATATATTTATTGATGTTATTACATTTCTTAGCGTTTACAATCACTTGTTCTTTTATAAATCGGTATTACTTTATGGATTACTACATGCAGTTACACTTTAGTTAGGGTAAGTTTCCAACTAAGTATTTTTTTATTTTCTCTTGCATCAGCTTTGAATATAAAAGAATGCTTACGTTCAGTTACCTTAAGAGCTTTTTATTTTTACTTGTATATCCTGAATAAAATAAAAAGTGATATATGTATACATATTTTTTTTATAAAGTTCGCTAGCTATCTTTGAATGTGCCATGAAAATGGATTCAGACGTTACAAAGGTTATGACAAAACACAGTTTAATGTCCTGGTATTGTACAAATAAATACAATTATGTACTTATGAACTTACAAAATCGGGTCAGAACCTTTACTTTAATTAACTACGTATGTATAGATGGTAACCATTTGTAAATACCTATATTTATTATTTCACGTCTGTGGTTTATGATTTATTTACTTATTAATCGTACTTGAACACAATGCTGTTGACTCAATTGTGGTTTTGTGCGATAAGGGAGTGTTGGACATCCACTGTTAGTTGCCGTTTATTAAGGACAGCGGGTTTAGTTGTTATTATCAGGTACATATTAAGTGCTGCGCACTTTAGTTAATACACATGAATTAATAGCGACCTTTTGTGTACGGGTAATCCAAATTGCTGTTTTGAGTGAATTGGTTATATTCTTATATTATATATATATTTATGTACGAGAAAATTAGTATTGCTTGCACTAATGTGTAAGATTATAATAATCACTATACACGGTACATAGGACAATTAAAGTTAGTTTTAAGGAGAATAATCATATCCACCCGGGATTATTTGCTTTTTTTATTTAATTGAGTAGCAAACGGACCTGTTCACCTGTGAAAGTGTTGGTTAAGTTAAGTAAAAGCCCACGATAGTCGTGACCGGTTTCAAACTGATCAATGCTTAAAAATGAGGGCTAAGTTGGTCACCTCATGTATTTTGTGCTTGCCGGCATCCAGACAATTCAAACTACAACACAACTCATAATAGCTGTTGCAAAGCAGATGTATGTGTGGTAGTGGTTCTCAATCAGGAAAACCTGGATGGCTTCTATAGATTATGTTATGAAGTAGCACATGGGCTGCCGGTAAGTAGCTACTTCAGCCAATTACATCTGTAACCACATATGCGGTGCTACTTGTGATGATATAGATCGAACGCCTCGTATTCTGCGTATGCTAGCTATCACACCCTCAAACTGAAACATAAGTTGTGCGCACACTACTGTTTCACGGCACAAATAGATGTGACGGTTGTATTGATCCAGTCGAACATATTCACATTCTACCACCGGGCTGGACTAATATGTTGGCCCTGGTTAATTTGCTACTTAAAATAGCATTTAATTACTAAAAATGATCGTTGACATTGAGCACATCGGATTTGCATGGTTCCTGAACATGTCGCTTCCGGTGGGGTTAGCAGGGTTGGAGCACAAAGACCCCTTGATTGCTGAACAGTGCGCTCTGTTGATAAGCTCACAGTTGATCAAACATTAAGCGGTACGTCAATATGTACCCATAACGAATATGACAAAGTGAATGAAACGAACGCTTCATAGGTTCGAGTGAGTTCTTCACTCGAGGTGATTCAGGAGTTTTATATAACCTCTATCTATATAACTTGGAACTAACTAAAGTTAAATCGTTTAGTTCATTAGATTTCGCTTGATATAAAGGTGTAATGGATACAGTTGCTCGTAGATTTTCAGGAAAACTGTCTGCAATCACGCAATAGTTGAACTTATTTCATTGTTCATAATTAGGTAAGTCTAACTGGCAACGCACTGGAAATACTTCTGATATTGCAAATGTCCATAGACGACGGTAACCGCTTACCATAAGGCGGCCTGTCTGCTTGTTTGACTTCTTCATTAAATTTTTAAAAACGTTTTATACGTATAATTACTTTTTTATTATTTTTTTTTTTTCGTGGAAGAAATAAATGTTGTTATTTTTAGGTATATAAGCGAAAAGAAAACATAGATTCTGTATCATATCACTTTTCATATAATCATATCTACATAAACAATTGATTATGTGTCCATTTAAAGATAATGCTTACCTAATTGATTAATTTATTTTAAAGATATCGATTGTTAATTGTGTCCAAGTACCAATATGTAAAAAGTTTATAAAATTTAATGATATGCAACCAGAATGTATTATAATAACAATAATGAATTGCTATCGCAATGGTATACTAAATTCAAGGAAATTGGTGTTATTTAAAAATGTATTCAAATAATTATCATAATAAGAATTTATAATTAGTTAATGTCCCTAAAATACTGGTAACATTATCGTGTTGCTGACATGTCTTGACGACCTCCGTGGCGCAGACGGTGATGAGCCG
>DWIE01000345.1:0-16333 GCA_018248235.1 Choaspes benjaminii
ACCCCACGGTGTTCCTTACGGCGCGCCTTATGTCAGGGCCACGGTTACGCTAATGCACTCTTCCGCAGCCCCGACGGAGTCCCAACACTCCTAACCCAAGTGGTTTGGGCTTTTCGTTAATATGGCAGTAAATTATTATGCTTTTTATGTTATGTAGTAGCACACGGGCTTGCAGTCTACCTGCTGGTAAGTAGCTACTGCACATGGCATCTTTAATCACATTACTCTTGAGGACTTAGATTGATTTTTTTATCCTTTTATCCTTTGATATGTAATAGATAGATTAAATAGGAGAAAGATTTACTATTTTGTAAATTGATGATTATATTTTTTACACAGATGAATCCTCTTCAGACTTTGCCTATTTTGAAAGATAGAGAACTCATTTTATGTGACAGGTATATATAACATATAATTTTATAAATCATGCAATTGAAATTATTATAAATAATAATACAGAATATTTAAAACTAGTCTGGCTTGTTAGCTATTGCATTCATCAATTAGCACGAGTTGTACGTCCATTGTCTACGTAGATCCAATACAAGTAATAAACGATGTATTTACAGTCATGCAATATCGACATACTTAGCATCGAGATATTGCGGCCCTGAACGAATATTACCGAGTGATCCCGGCGGGCGAGCATTAATCGACCAGCTGATGTTCTACAACGGCGGAGTCTTGCATCCCCGTTATTGTGCTGCTGCTGTTAGTAACAGTGATTCAATACGACTCTCTTCATTATAAAATCTCCGGAATCGAGAACGTAAACAAATTAAACCGCTGCATCAGCAGCGTATATCCGCTTTTATGTCACTAAGCAACTGGGGGAACTAGTCGAAAATATTGCCCTGTTTTCTTCTTATGCCTATTCCTAAAGATGATCAAGGGAATGATCTATTTACACTTCTCTATAACGTCTCAAGATATAAATATACCTTTATACTTACCATTTTGTATGTCTAATTAAAGTATAAATATTATAATTATGTTTCTGGCACACACACACAATATTTATATCTTCTAACAAAACATATTCAGACAACTAAGGCCTTTGTTTTGTATTAATGAATTATCTAACAGCAGATAAATATGCTGAGTATTTGTCCATAGTATCCAATTCTTTATGAAAACTGTCGATTCGTGATGCCACAACAAATGTGTGATATTGAGAGCGCCTATGTCGATCTGGAGAGTATGCTTGGTGGACGTACGTGGTTTGGTGGATCTTGGATTACGCTGGGCGATATTTCCATTGCGGCCACAGTCAGCACTTTAAATGTTCTCGTTCCAATCGACAAGAAAAGGTAAAATTTTTGACTAATATTGTTTAGTTTCTTCATTTTACTTCTCCTTTATATTATCTTTAATTAAATACGATATAAGGTTAAAATACTCTTACTGGGTGGAGATGATTTATTTATTGGTATGAGGTATGAAAGATATGCTTATTTTAGTTTTTTTTTCACGTAGATATCCCAAGCTTTCCAGTTGGCTGTATCGAATCTCAGAAGAAATGTTTTACATGACAGCTAATAAGAAAGGCCTACAAGAATTCACAAGAAGAATAGGCGAGTTAGCACAAATAAACAATGCAACTTAAAATTAAAGTTAAAGGTAGGATATATTCTCACTAAGAGTCTATTTGTCAATATCAGATTGTGGCAGTGTTTGCGACCAAGAGGAGTTCAAAAAATGTCCACGCAGTTCTTTTACGAGGCGGTCAGTGGCTGGTCTCCAATTACCTGAAGGAAAATAAACAGCTTGATATGTATTTATGAAAAATATATAAACGCTTCTGTATCCACGTATGTAGTTTTAATGATTACAGGTTTCTGATCTCAGAATGAAATTTAATTAAAATAACAACTTTGAAGGGTGATGGAAGGTACACATGCTTATAGGATAAACATAATTTTCGACGGCAGAATGTATTTGGACCTAGAGGATTAACTACGATAAAAATTAAACCTGAATATATTAAAGACCACGAATCAACAAAGTAACATCATAATTACATATTTATTTACTACTATAATTGTTTGAATTTGAAAATTAACATTAATTTAATACATTTTATACATGTTTTATCAATTTTACCAAAATGTTATTGTAAGTACTGGCAACTATCAAAATCGATTAAACAAATCAATCGATTCCGGAACTACATCACTAAGGAATTCACTTGTCAGTTGTCAAAATGTCAATCCTCTCAATATCGTAGTGTCGCTGTCATACTCATGTTCATTCTTGTTCTTGTACTTCATGTCAACATTCCACAACCTATTTGGAATTCCTATTTTGTTGTGAAGAGGAGGGATGAGTGAGCGTAACAAGGTGCAAGTTCAGTAATTAATTATGTAGATTATCAAGCCCATTGTTCACACAGAGTCGCTGTAATATAAAAAGTCAGTGCTTGCTCACACGACGAAGAAAGTTCGTTCTTTATTGTGAAAGTGTCCAGATTTGTGCGGAGTGCTATAATGAATCCGTTTTGTTTGGACGTGCAATGAACATTGCGTTTGATACCACCTCAGCGCGTTTGTCGGGAACAGTTGCACATGTCGGGTTTCCAGGCCAGCGATACGATGCCTAAAATGGGGCACGTGACGGATCTACGGGAACAGTGGCTGGTACGCGCAGACGGAGCACTCGCGCACCGCCTGCAGGACCGCGAAATCTCCTCCCACCTCTGCGAGAACAGGTACCGCAACCAGCAGATCCGCGAGGACTTCCCCCTAGCCCTCAACGAGCAGAGAGGCATCGAGCATGAAGTGCACATCCGCGAGCTCGCTCTTCGCCGGCAGGCGGACATCGACGCGGAGATCGCGCGCGAGATGGCCGAGATCAACCTGCGCCGGCAGCGGCGCCACCAACCCGACATGATCCAGCCGAGTTCGTCACGCGCGCCCGCTCCTCCGCCTGACATCGACCCCGAGGAACTGGGCCTCTCCACCGCAGAGCTGGAAGAGATGAGGCGCCGGCTCGAGCAAGAAGAGCGAGACGCGAGGTTGGCACGCGAGCTGAGCCACGAAGACGGCGGTCCGGACGCGCTGATGGCGGACATGAGGTGTGCCGTCGAGGCGCAGGACGGCGAACTCGCCAGGCTGCTTCAAGAACGAGAATACAAGAAACTACAGCGAGCTAAAGAAAAAGCTAGACAGAAAGCCCTGATGAAGAAACAACAGAGACTAGCACAACAGCAACAGGAACCACTACCTCCACCGCCTCAGGCAGCATTATGTGATGCTTACAGTAACCCGCGAGATCTGATCCGTGAGAACGGGATGCGACTATGCAAATCTGTTGACTCAGATTTGAACTATGTAGAGCCTTTTGAGAAGGAGCAAATACAGTCTAAAGCTAGTGCATTATTGTCTAAAGAAATATCAAAACAGTACTACACACCGGAAGCTGGGACTTCAACAAATATGCATGCATTGCATGTGCATTCTCGGTCATTTGAATCAGATAAACCGAGTCTACCCAATTCTCACAACTCATCGCTGCAGCACCGGCAGCCACCTCCGCCACCATCAACAGGCAAAAAGCCACGGTTTCCAGACCCAGTGAGCATCAGACCTGCATCTCACTACCCAACAGACAATGTCCTACCAAATGACAACCCAAACACATCAATCCCGCACAGTGTTAGTGAAAACAACAATTTATATGAAACAGCATTCCCTCCAGAGCCAAACTCCCAAAGGTTTGATCGACCGGACCCTTCTAAAAGGCTATCAGTAATATCTGACATAACTGCGGAGGGATTAGCCAAGAAAAAGAGCAAGCAAGCCGATATGCAGAAGAAAAGAAAGGGATGCAAGATACAATAACTTTCTCACTAATTACCAATGGTAATTTGTAAACTAATCAATTAGTTGCACTGCCTTTGAACACAAATTAGAATTGTAATTGAGATTGTTAGAGTATTCACTACTTTATTTCAGTACTAAAGAGCTTGTTTGAGATTGCCCTGTTATTGGTATGGTTCATTTTAATATTCTATTGAAACTTGCAATCATATAATTTGAAATAGAAAGCAGCAAACTGGCCTTATATTGTTCTCGCGATTCCTAAGTGATTAGTAATATCTATTCCAAAATTCCATTATTACAATAAGTCTTAATTTGATTTAAACAATACATTCTGAGAATGCATTTTTTTCTGTGGCTTCTTGGTAACCATACACCATAAACAGTATGCAGACAATTTATAAAATTTCAGCTGACTTGTCAATTATTTATTCACTTCCTTTGGTCACACATCGTAACCATTTGAATTGGGTATTAATCAAAAGAGTGGCAACTATTAAGATATAATATCATCTCATATTTTTGCATACCATTCAGTACTGCAAATGTTTCACTCTCGACTAAGTAATGTAACTTGATAAGTAAATTCCATGAATGTAATAGACACTTTTAAACTTAATGTAAATGAATAATGGTTTTTTTACTTGTGTTGGCATTTCAGATCTCGGTCATCGTTTTATTTTCATATTCAAATATTTTCCTCCACAGACTACAGTTCATGCCTTTGTAATACATTGCTTTGATTTGTTATTATTTGTTAAAAAAAATCCAATTTCGCATAACAATGACAATGTCTTTATAACAGTTATGGCGTTAAACACATAATTTGACAGTATTTATAATTTCAATACATTGAATTTATGTCATCATTTATTTTGCGAAAAAGTGTCCCTATTGTACATTTGCAGTACAAAATGATGAACAATTATATTTATCTGATCCTATTGCTGCTACCATAGACTAAATGTCTATATTTAAATAGACAAAAAACTTATATCTCAGTTATAACATAAACAGTGACTATTATATACAATTTTGATTTTATCTACAGATGTGTGAACAAAAAAAATTTGCTCACTTTTATTTATAATTATTTTTTATATACATATTATGTAGATTGTATTAAGGCATTATTTATTCTTTATGACTGTAGATGTACCTGCAGGAAAGTAACCAATGAGCCATTTATATAATTTGTAAGGTTATTAGACTTGCATTGTTTGTTTGTTGCAATTTAGTTTCGGTTTTTAAAAATTGGCTACACATGTAGTTCTTTTTTAGGTAGATAACATGCTCTTGTGTTGTTTTGATAACATAAAAAATAATGTTTTTTTAAAAATATGCCGTATTTTATAGCAAAGTTATACTTTTAATAAAGAATGCATGCATATAACTTGGTACCAATTATTACGGGTGGTGAAAATTTCATGTATGACTAGGTTGGTACGACTGTCACAACTCTTTGAGACATGAAACAGTAGTTGTTGCACTATTTGTGTTTCGGTATAATCTGTGATGGTCACCATATGCGGAATAGGAGGTATTTTACATCTTGCTCCGTATTTATGGTTGCAGATGTTATGAGCTGCAGTATCCATTTACCACCAGCTGGACTGCAAGCTTGTGTACTACTTCATAACATAAAGAAGTTGGACTAGAAGCATGTTTCTAGGGCACAGAATATAAAATAACAAAAAAAATAAGGCTCAAATCTATGCAATTTTAATATTTGTCAACTGATACTAAATTGCACCAAAGAAATGATTGTAGGTCAGGTATGTGCCTCAATTTAGGTATAAGCAGTTCACTTTACATTCCCAAATTGTGATTAGTGTAAAAATGACATGACAGTATGTCTGTAGTAAAAAAGATTTAATTGAAATAACTAATTAAAGTGTACAGTAACAGTGAATACACTTTAAATAAAAGAAGATTTATAAGTTTGAAGTCAGTGGCGTAACTATACAGTTTGAGGCCCATGCCAAATTAATCTAATGAGGCCCTCTGCAGCCCAATATAAAAACAATGTTTTTTTTTTTTTCAATAAATCACTGCATGACGTAGGTTACATCCAATGCTATTTTAATTAGTTGATAGTCAAAAATTACTGTTGTAATATAAATGTTAGGAGATTCCTGCGCGGACTGTGCTTTTGGGCTGGGGCCCATCCAGCCCGGGAGCCCTTGGCATTTAGCCCGTTTTATTACCCTACTGTTACGCCACTGTTTGATGTGTACATTTCAATTACGAACATAATTATAAGATTTTATCTCAATAATATTTTTTAATATTAGCAAGACTTGTATTCTCTATATTATTCTTATTGTAGTTAAGTTATAGAAATATCATAATGATTACAGGTGATCTTTATAATGATAATATTTTATTATACAATTGTGTATCCTTTTATAATTTTCACATTTTATATTGTACTTAATCTTGAATTTCTACTGTAAGACTGATTTGAAGTAAACCTTTAATTGGGTTGAGTTTTCCTAAAGCGATTCTCTCTATTTATATGGCACTGAAAGTCATTTTGTTGAAAGTAAATTTATGTATTAACTGTTGATACATTAGATAGAAAATGATTGCAGTCATGTATGACATAGATAATTAATTACGTAGTGTTCATAGTAAATATAACTTAGCCTTTAATTACAAGCAAGTAAAGTTCTAATTCGTGTGTCAACGCTTTCTATCAATATTTAGTTCATCAATAAAGATGACATGACATGACTGTTCTAAGTAAAAAAAATTTTTGACCCAATGGCTGATACAAATATTACTGACAGAGGGGGTATCTCGAATTTTCCTTATACTCCATAATTAAGATATATGTCCTTTCACAACTTCAAATATAGATAATATTGTGTGTTTGAAAAGTTTTCGTATAGATCATAAGGAGATTGTATGTAAGCAATAAATACAAAATATTTGGTTTTTGAAGATAATTTGTTAGTCTATGAACAAAAACATGACTGTGTTAATTATAGTAGATATTTGGTGCCCAAGGTTTGGTGCTTTTTTCGATTAATCTAATTTTTTAACATTTGTATTTTTTGGTTAATTAAGGTCAAATTATATGTTTGTCTTATTTTATTTGTGTATTACTTGGTACATTACGATAAAATAAATGTCCATGAAAATGGCAAGACGGAAAAATAGAAATTTATTTGTTGTTTGAATTTAGATACATAAAGAGAAAGTAATTTGATTTGCCATAATTAATATAGTTTCTTTTAATTGAGGCGTTTGAGTGTCATTTTTTTTTAATTTTGTTTGTCTATGCGACTGTACTTTGTACTTCTCACTTTAATGATTTCTTATTATTTTGAATTATTTGTGACAATTTAATTTCACCAATTATTTAATTAGGGTGGTATGCACATAATTATAGCAGTCGGGTTGTAAGTTTAGTTATCAGTTCATATTTAAACATTATTTTAAATTTGGCATCTTGCGAATATATCAATCATAAACAGTTAAGTACTACAAACAAATGTTTTCTTATCGACCAAACTCACAATGTGACTGCGTTTATTTTTTTAGAATATGTTATTACTTTAAGAAATTCTAGCTTTAAAGAATCTAATGGCCTATAACGTGCCTTAACGGAACCGAACCAAACTCGAATGTATAACTTAATATTTTAAATGATAATTATGTTATTATACAGTATAATATTATTTAACTTGAAAATAAGTGGCAAGCTGTGGTGAAGAGAAAATATATATGATCTACTAAGATTATTTATGTTACAGACAATAAATAATCGAGAATTAGATATTTATTTTACCGTTAAAAAGACAATTTCAATAGACTTGTGCATTGGAATTTTTCCTACATTTTGTTATGCATCGCCAATTTATCGATCAAATTTTCTTGTCGAAGAAATCGAGTTGATCCGGTTTTAGCGTCATTCTATGCTCTAATTTGCTGATGTGTGGAAGTCCAGCACTTTTAGTTAGTGTTTTTTAATATAAAATGTAGAAAAATTGTATGGAACTGATAACTGATAAACACAGTGAAATAGCAAATCGTCGTTGTGCGTGCAAAATTCGCTGCTTTTTTTTATTTCTCACACAGTTTTAATCATTATTTTAATACGCACATACAACTAGCACAATAAAAGTAAAGTAACCCAAAGCTACATAACATTATATGATTAATTATCTTAAGAATTACTTTCCTAACTCTGAATACGTTGCTTTAAAATTATTTTTATTTGTTTCTTCTATTTATAAAAATATAAAGCGCATCGACGAAATGTACCGATGCCGATTTAGTTAAACTACTCCCCTACATGATCTGTAGTCTAAATAGTAATCATAAAACTCTCACTGACTTCAAACTAAATGGATGGAAAATTGTTTTTTGAATTTGAGTCTCTGGATATCTAAACAACTGGGCACTTGTATAACGTAATGGTTCTCCCGTATCCGTTATCGAGTAATTGACGACAGGAAACCACTTAACTGCGATAGTGTAGACTGTTGATGAGGAATTACCTACTAAAACAGATGTGGTTCATCAGATGACCAAAATATACTTTCAATGCACAGCAAATTGCACACTAGTAATAATAAATAGTTTACATAATCAATTTGTTTAAAAAACTCAAGAAAAAATGTGGTTAAGACAGTCTCACTCATTGAGCTTCAAAACTGTTCAATAAATTGATTACATTATTTTTTAACAGCTTGCCATTTATAAGGGTGTTCAAGCTTGATTTTTACGTATAAAACTAGGTCTCTGTCACTGTCTCTGCGTAAGGGAGACGCCTATTTATCATTGTCGATACGATAAGATAGTTTGAACAGCCCTTAGATCAATATAAAGTTCTGGGGGGTCGATTACGATGCCGGACTAAATAGAGATAGCCGCGAAAATATCGTCAACGAAAAAAAAACAATTTTAATACTTTGTTTACATTAAAGCAGTAACAAACATTTTGCAGCCTAATGTCATGTTATATCTGCCTAAAAATTAAACTCACGAAAAACTTTCTCTTGGCTAGTAAAAGTTATTGAAAAGTTATAAATTCATTGAATTTAAATATTGTAGTCAGCGTTACACGAAGATTGTACAGATGTACGAACATTCTAGTAATTGGCTTAAGTCACGGGTTATTAACCCGGCCTGTTGTAAAGCTAAATGGGGTCACAGGTCAAACATATAAAGGATCCTTGCGACAATTATATACTATCTATATAAAAGAAGAACTGACTGACTGACATATCAACGCACAGCTCAAACTACTGTGTCTAGAACCTTGAAAATTTGCATGCCGTTTCTTTTTATAGTGTAGGTGAGCACTAAGGAAGAATTTGTAGAAATTCAAACCCTAAGGTGGTGAAAAAGGGGATCAAAGTTTGTATGACGCGAGCGAAAGTAAATAAGACGCGGGCACTGCGCTCGTGCTTTATATCGAGAACGATATTAATTATTATTCATACAAATGCTGCAAACAAAAACTCCAAACTGCAAAAACAAGTTTTCAGTCTGGCCTGTGACTCAATGTATTTTGATCATGTAGATGCACTAACAAATATAAAAGGTTGTTAAGCGCACTGCGGTACCATCGTCACTGACATCATCAAATACATCCGATCGTGGTCCTCGTGTTCTATTGTTTGGAAATGTTAACTATAGTAATTATAATTGTATTATTCATACCCGCTTCCATACAATACCGCTATTTAGTCCGGTCTCGACAGAGCTACAATTTGTATTAATGAGTCAATTGTAATATTCTATTTATGATTATGATTCTGAATAAATACTTTTATAAACAATTATTGTCTTCTGATTACATTGTTGGTGGTCTGTCACGAGGTTGGTGTGTACTATTTTTTTTCATGGAAATGAGAGCAAACTGGTATGCTAATCATCTAGTGTTATGTGATCACTGCAGCTCATTATTGCACCAGAATATGGCTTCCTCTATCCATTCCATTTCCCATACTCCATCGTCCGGTTAGTGCTATTCCTGAAGAATAAGATGGTCGCCTCATAAATCCTGTGCATGACACCTTCAAAATGAAACAATTCAAAAAAGTTGCTTAACAGAAATAGCTGTTTCATTGCGCAAATTGGTGTGACGGTGGTACTAATTGAGTCGATCATTAATGTTCAACCAGCTGTAATTATGTTGGCTATAGTGAACTGAAATCAACGATTCTACAGCTGCTTCATGACACAAGGAATGACAGGGGTACCGACGCAAACAAACATATAAGTTATATTACACTATGCTCATTTTGTTTTACAGTCGCCGAATGGTTGGATTAAAAAAAATAAAACACAATGGAATTTCGAATTGACTATGTTCATTCACTTTAACAAAATAAATACAAAAATATGACACTAATCTGTTAGTTGTGTCTTATGGTAATCCGGATGACAAAAATCCCAGGGCTTGAGCAGGTTTGTGGATCACAATGTGGTACATACATGGCAGTTTACGTGTTTATTAATTGTACTGAAATAGACGAGATTATAATTACATGTTGAGTTATTTGGTCGGCCACCACCGAGATTTATCATCTGGGTATCATCATCTCTATTGTCAGTGGTTTCTTAAGATATTTAAGAATGCATCTATATGACCAACTTCAATATTCATAACTTTCATGTACACCAGTGAAATCATTTGTAGCAATTATTCTAATTAATGTGATGGCCGACCAAAGCACGTAAGTTCAGTCGTAAATAGTGGTAGCCGAGACTTGGTCCCAATAGGTTTCATTGTTTATTTACGCGGTTCAATTTTACGGTGAAGGTTTTACGTATTGGACACTGCATAAATACTTATAATCATAGCAAACCCATTTCTTTTGAGCCATCCACTCCACGCCGTAATTGCCTTCTATGTCAGATAACTTTTGTTAAGGCGGTCTTGTGTGTGCCACTTCTCAAAAAGGAGATGCACAATATAATTTAAAACATTTTTAACTATGCCCATGTTTCGACTTCACACTTTACTGACTTAACTGTTAAAAACTAAAGTTGATCAGTATGTTTATAATGCAAAATGTCGATTAATACTAGATGGATAAATAAAGAGTACACAAACGGAGTTCACACAGCATTCTTCCCCTACTAGTAAGTGAACGATATAAAAGATATGAAATTACAAAACGCTATTTTCTTCATCGCTAGCTATAACAAAATTTTCACTTCATATATCTCTAGTAGTATACTCTATTATGATAGGTATCATTAATTCATAACAATTATTTAGCCAAGTAATTTTGTACTTTTCACATTGAAATAACTGAGCTCTATATACAGTAACAGAGAGTAAGGAATAAACGGTATCCTGTTTTTCTTTGACCTAGTTGTATATAAAATATATATATGTATAGAAACATTCCAGAAATATTCATGCTATGATAATAACCAAACCATAATGTAGATCACAAAATATTTAAAGAATGATATTAGATTGGTGAGATTTAATAACATATAAGGTTAATAACAAAGTGAAATATTTGTCTTTTAAACTAAGTGGCTATTCTATTGTCAAATGTATCCCACGGAATATTGCATATAAGAATCAAAGGCACATTTATATCATGGATTGTTAACCGAAAACATTATAGTTTACGATCAAATACCATAAGTTAGGATAGAAACACCAAAAATTTGCAAAATGAAAGTTTGAAGGGCCATTCACCTCCAATAGGAGATTGAGCTCAGCCCCAAACCTAATAACATTTATTTAACACATTTACAGATTTTGGATGCGAACAATAAGGACGTCAGTTCTCTAGAGTCATCGAAGGCAGAGTCTTTTAACATTTCCTAACCATGCAACGCCAATTCCATAAATTACAATTCAATTTGATAAGATCTAGTTTCAACTAATGTTATTTAGTCAAGCTGGCTGCCTGCTTCTTCGCCTTCACCAACTCGACCAGTTCCTTGTATCTCTTCATGCAGTCTTTCTTGGAGCGATTCGGGATGCATTCGGCGATCTTCTCCCACCGCTCGGAGGTGCTAACCGGGAATGTTTTTATTGCTTGCTCTAACAGTTCTTGTTCTACCTTATTCCACGGCCTGTCTTCTGCTTTCTCTTTAGCTTCCTTTTCTTTTATTATCTCTCCATTCATCTTGGGCTTTCCGATGCCATTGACTATCTTTGGCGCGTCATTCTTGGATATGCTGCTGTCGTCTACGTTGTTAGCGATTTTCTTTTTCTCCTTCTCGAATTGATCGAACGCTTCCTCGTTCGCTGCTTTTTTGAGGCTGCTTTTAGAGAAGTCAGAGCTTTGCAGGTCCTTTGCTTTGTTGAGCACTTCTTTAGCGTTGAAACGCTTGTCGTCGGTGAAATTGCCATGTTGGTTCAGGAAGTTTGCCACAACTTCCCATCTCTGGTTCGTGCCCGCCGGGAATAGATTGACGGCTTTTATGAGTAGCTGTGTGAAGTCTGGCGTCCATTCTATGGGGGCTTTTAGTGCAGTGTTCTTTTTAGCCTTCTGTTCTTCGGCCTTCTGCGTCTCGAATAGCGCCCGCCGTTCTGCTTCTACCTTTTCCTCTGATTTCTTAACCGTTTTCAAGAACGCATCTCTGCCCTTTGTTTCTAATTCCTTGATGAAATCTTGTAATTCCAACACTTTCATCATTTCGCAGATTTTCTCGACAGAGGCCATGTGCGCTACGGTTTCGTCTTCACCTTTCGCATAGTAGTTGTTCGCTTTGCAGAGGTCTCGGAGTGATTTGCGTTCTTTGCGGAGATTTTTCTTTTGCTGCTCCCTCTCTGCCCTGGCAGCCTCTATGCGCGCTCTTTCCACTTCCTCCGCCTTTTGCTTGGCTAGTTGAATTTCCTTCATCAACCTCTCCTCTTCAGCCTTTTTGGCTTGCACAGCATCCTGTCTAGCTCTCTTGGCTGCCAATTTCTTGTCCTTGTCTTCCTGCTTGAATCTCTGGATCCTGGGATCATTTGCATACGCCAGATCTACCAAGCTGCGTATCCTGGCCATCTCCTCCTTCTTTAGCTTGGCTCTCGCTGTCTTATTCTGCTTCTCTATCCATCTCCTTTCCTCTCTGTCTGCGCCTTTCTCTTTCTCTTCCTCATCTAGGTATGAAAACTCCCGCCAAGACTCAAACTCATACCAGAATGCATAGAACCTTTCAACCTGTTCCCTAGCACTGTTTTCATCACCCAGTAACGGCACATTCTTCTTTTCTGACCATCTAGCGTTACTCTCAAAGTATTTTGTGAATGCTTTGTAAAAACCTTTATTCTTGATCTCAGTGCTAGTCGGAATGGAGTCCTCGAATAAGGGATCAACGGAATCATATGATCTGCGGTTTTTCGGTGTGCCCAATGTCTCGTACGCCTTAGTAATGCAGGTGAAGTAGTCGTCGTCGCTCCGGATCTCCTCGCCTTGCGCTTTGCGTTTGTCCGGGTGGTGTTTGAGTACCTTCTGGCGGTACGCGCGCTTGATGTCGTCGTCGGTGGCCGCGAACCGGAGTCCTTTCATTCCCAGCACGGCATAGTGATCCTGCTGCTTCCAGTCCTTGGGGTCCAAGCTGCGCAGGTACTCCACGTCGTCATCGAACACCACCTCGTCCGCTTTCACCTTCGACTTTGACGTCAGTAGCAATGTGTCCTCCCCGTGGTGTTTTAGAGTGTAGTAGCGGAGGAACGCCGCCCCCGCGCACTCCACTTTCCTCTTCACGAACGGCCATGGTATATCCACTACGCGGCAACCGTTTCCAGATACTTCTTCCGTCATTTTCTATTAATTCTCAGCCACTGTGTCTTCACTAACATAACCTCAAAATTATGGTAAACAGCAGTTGCTCAAAATACTGTAGCGATTACGTATCTATTATGTACAATGCGTGCAATAGAAGTGAACTATGCTAAATTAGCAGTAACAATTTTCGCTACGACAAATACATAGTCGAATTTCAAAACGCGCCTTCTCACAATAGTGCAGATTTTATCATGAAGACATTGTCAATTCAAAATGAACGAATGGTAATTATTTGACGTGACATTACTTGACATAAATATGATTCATTAAAATGCACATAGCAACCCTTTTTCAACAATACGAAAATAAATTTTCAATTGATATAAAGTTTTAAAAATTAACAGTAAAGTGTTTCAATACCTAATGGTTTCATTTTTTATTTATCGCAATGAACATTATTTACGACAGACATAAAAAATTGTATATCGTGATCGGTGTTACCAACATTCCGCAGACACACAGATACCAATATAAAGGAATGATCATCAGCTGACTTGTCACTCAACGTCATAACAACATTTGATTGAGCATTGGTGTAGAGAAAGTTTGTCGCGTGAATCGTAAATTAAAACATTAATAAAAACATTTATAAGTCGCGCTTGAGAATACAGGCTGATCAAACATGAGTGTGGACTTTGATTCGATGTTTAAGCCGTTAATCCTGGTGACCGGCTTCGGTCCATTTACGCACCACGTAGTGAACGCGAGCTGGGAGGCCGTGAAGCTGATGAATAAAGAAGAAATCGAGAAGAAACACAACGTCGAGTTTGTGCAGCTGGAAATTCCTGTTACCTATGAGAACGTCGACGAATTCGTCCCCGCTCTGTGGGAAACGCACACGCCAAAGCTCATGCTGCATGTAGGAGTGTCCAGCATCGCGAAGGAAATCACGATAGAGACACAAGCTCATAGGAAAGGCTACCAGCGGATGGACTACCTGGAGAAGTGCCCGGCCAACCACACTTGCACAGCAGAAGGGGCCATCAGGCTGCACACCAAGCTGAACGTGGACAGGCTCTGCCGGGAGTACAATGACCATGCGGAGGACGACACCAGTGTTGTGATGTCCAAGGATGCAGGCAGATATCTGTGTGAATACATCTACTACACGTCGCTGAGCACGGACAACACCCGGACGCTGTTCGTGCACGTGCCAGATATTAACGTGTACTCCTCGGAGAAGACCGCGCGGGCGCTGGAGCGCCTGCTCGCCCTCTGCCTCGAGCAGGTCATCGAGATGGACTCAAGTAAAGAGGCCGCTGACTCAGAGAACGGGACCCAAGACAATAAAGTTTAATTGAAACACTTCAACATAACGTCTCATGCATACGTATCGTCGCCCTGAAGGAGTACGATTAATTTGCGGGTTGGTAGTTAGTTATCAATGTATTATGGACGGCCAAACGCTCCAATGTTGCCAACATATAGTTATGTTCCATGGAACGCTGACTTTAAATCGAATAAGACTTACAATAAGCCAAAGCCAGTGATAGTCAAAGTTATTTTTAACATAGATTTGCGGAGCTCGCGAATATTATCCAGGTTAATGTTACGTACTTGGTTTTTAAGAATACAATCTGCAATAGAAGTATTCAAAATTTTACAAAATCAGTTTTGTGGACGGACTATTAAATATAACTTTATTTACTGTAAAGGTTTTCCGTAAAGCATGTTGTTACAGATATTATTTAAAAATAACTGCATTATATTTCTTTCATATATCGATTATACATGAAAATTAATTAGAAGTTATATTTTTAGAATGGATTAAAGTTAGTTTATTTATTTTAAAAACGAGCTTCCGAAAAACGTGAAAATGAACGTGCCAAAAATCCTGTTAATTATTAGAATTACAGAACATATTATAAACAATGCATGTTGTTATACTTATTTTTGATGTGAATCATGTACATACAAAGAAATGTTATTGTTATAGAATATACTTCATATTTGTAAATGTTATTGTCACAATGTCTTATACAACATTTAACAAATAAAAACGTTACGTTAGAAAAGGCTTAGTTATTAATAATACCAAGTTCACCAGCGTTTATCTGAATGGAAAAAAATATTCCCGTTTCGTCAGGATGTCCGTGTATGGTGACGAGCATATACTCATTTAACGGGCACATTTTAAGACTCCTGGTTGCAACAAGCTTATCCGAAAAACTCGAAGCGCATTTTTTCGACCCAGGAATTGAATCCTTGTTCCTCACGTTTGCCACCAGACATCTACTGAGACAGAGGTATATTTATTAATAGCAATTATTCCATAGTTCCAATAAGTATTGAAAGGGCTTTCAGTCCATCTGATGATAATAAGGCTAAGCTTCAGACATGTCACGGACTTCAGTCCATGACATCTGCAGCCGCGGCCACAAACGAGGTGTGGCTGATAAGAGGATATATGTTGACTGGAGGCTTCTGGTTATTAGATTTGAAACTAAGGAACCCGAAAAAATGCGCATACCTATCTAGTTCGTTACATAGGTATAACAATATGATATGGATATGTGGACCCCATTTTAGGAAATCCTGTTATGAGCCACTTGCGAAACGTGAGGTCGCGGATGCGATTCCCGCAGCAAAACGAATTTTTCTTATTTGTTTCGTGTCTGAAATAACCTTACGGGTTGTAGAACATGAATATGTTCGACTGGGTCGGTACCAAGGTCACACCTATTTGTGCCGTGAAACAGTAGTGTTCGCACTACTTGTGTTTCGGTGTAAGGGTGTGATAGCCAGCAT
>DWIE01000346.1:0-16332 GCA_018248235.1 Choaspes benjaminii
ACACTCAGTTTAGTCCTTCAACAACTCTTTTTTCCCCATTATATTTTTTTAGTTTCAGCGTGTTGTTCATTATTCAGCCTATGTTTATTGATTCTTCATAAATGCCAATAAAACTTATTATAAGACTACCGTTAAATGTGAGGAAAAACTTAGATATATTATTAATAATAATAATATGATAGTACAATAAGAATAGAATATTAGGTAGGGGTACACAAGGGTTCGACAAGGTTGGTACCATCGTCACATCTATTTGTGCCGCGAAACAGTAGTTCGCACTACTTGTGTTTCGATGTAAGGATGTGATAGCCAGCATATGCAGCACACATAAAGAACCAATAAGAAAACTTAACATTTTAATAACTATAATGAATAACTGTAATATTTTAAATTATATATTTACTGTTTTAGTATTAATTAAAGAGTATAATCCAAAAGGATCCATACTTAGTGGTCTCCAGTGTAAAATGTCATGTTTTTGAACTAGATCCTCCAGTTAAGATAAGTAGTTTGTCATATGACTATGAGCCAGAGTTAGGTTTTTTTTTTTTTTTTATTACTGTTGTTCTAGTTAATGTACCAATATAATCTACAAATGCCATTTAACGACATTGTAATTAATAAACATCAACCTTACACAAAACTAGTAAAAAATAGCCACACACTCGGAGAATTTATAATTTTCGATTGTTGAAAACACCTGCAGAATTTTCAGGATTTTTACATTGACAGAGACTGTAATACAATGTAAATGTGAAATTAATATTTTAGTCTAAAATATAAGCAATAAAATTGAAACACAGATTCTTATAAATAAATATATATTCATCATATTTTTAACTGTAGGTAATACATATCACTTTTAGTTAAACTTATGAAATAATAAACATTTCTTAAAACTTATGCATCATTTATTTTATTATAAACATATTGCATTGTACAAATTTTTGTACATTCCCCACTATATTTGTATTAGTGACAGGGCCACACATAGGCTGTCTGGGCTTTGATGTACCCTATTTCCTTTTCTGTACTACTGAAAATGTGTATTCAAAATTAGATGATCGACATAGTAGGTAAGGTGTGAAAACATAAAAAAATTGTCTGTCATATTTATAATATCAGCAGTCTCTATCCCACTGTATGGCACAGGCTTTCTCCCACTTTGCACCATTTAATGTTATTATGGTCTAATATTTCTAGCAGAAATAAAGCTTGTCAACCATTTTTCAACCTTTCTATGGTCTCATTTCTGATTCCATAAAGTCAATCAGTGGAGCTACAGACAGGGCATTTGGTATGTAACTACCGAGCCCTGCTATATATTTTAAAAGTAACAACTTGTATTCAAAATTGACTAATGTTGTTGCAGAATAATATATTGTGTTCCTTATGAGGGTAGCCATTAAAGGCAATTTCTGGCGAGTTTACGACCCTCCCTCTGCTTTTGGCAAGATGTCGTGAGATTTTGCTCCACCCCTAATCACATGTGACATTTTAATAAATATTTATTGTTTGATATTTGATCATTCGCTTAAATCCATTTTGAAAAATTCTATTTTTCCATATTTTAATATTTCTCCAAAACCTATGTTAAGTTGAGTTCTGGATGTGACTTTCAGAATTGTCTAATTATATTAGTTCCTACATATCTTGTAAGTATCATTTAAATATATTTTTGGGGCTTCACTAAGTTCATATCTCTATGCCCTTTGCCTAAAGTCTGCTGCTCTAGCCCTGCTCAGGTTGGTGGTGAATCTGTAACTCGATTTAGCGATCCTCTTTATGCTACAGGCGTTGGCGAAATTTCAATCACATAGTCTGTGGGATTTATATTTTCAAGCTTAATCACAACTGGCGGTTTATTTTCTTCTTTACTACTCACTATCATGCATCGATGTTTCTTTTGTAAATGTCTTGCAACTGAGTCTCGCCTAAAGAATTTTATGTCACAATGTGGGCAAGGGAACTTTTTCTCCTCGAAATGTCGACGTTGGTGTGCTTGCAGCTTCTGTAAAGTGTTGGAGAACATGCCGCAAACGCTGCAAGCAAAGTTAGTTTCCGTGTGCTTGTTTTTGTGCCTCTTTATGCAGTCTCGCCTACTTGCTGTGTAACCACATAAATCACATTTGAATGTGTGTTTCTTTTTATTGTGCACCAACCTTCTGTGGTTGCAGAGTTCACCTAGAGTGTAAAATGACTTGGCACATTCTTCACATGTATACGACTTGACACCACTGTGCCTTTCCATGTGGGATTTGAAGCTCTTTTTACTCAACAATTTTTTACATATCGAACATGGAAATTTAGCTTCTGTATGTGCTCTTAAATGCCGGTACACGGCTGTACGGCCTCTGATATATTTCCCACAGTAATGACATGTTATTTCCACTTTGTATTTCTTGTGCGCAGCCTCCATATGTGCCTGCAGGGAGCTCTGCTGAGTGTATGTGTTAGTACATATGTGACATGCAAAAGGTCTGTCTCCATTGTGTATTGCTATGTGTGTTTGCATATCTTTTATACGTTTAGAATTATAGGTACATTCTTTACAGTAGAACATTCTAGATCTGCCCTCTCCTTCCACTCTGACCAGATTATTACCAGCTGTTATGCAACTTTTGAGCTTGTTTTTCTTATGACAGTGGTATGCCTTATAACTCTTGAACCTTCGTTTGCATATGTCACAGATGAGGGCAGTGAGCATATGCATTTGTTTCCAATGAACTCTCAGTTTACATTTTGATTTAAACAAACCTCCGCAGTCATGACATTCCAATTTCAAATCTATAGCTCTGGTCCGCCGCGGTTTAAAGTCTTCTAACTCGTAATTTTCTAACGCTCCCACAGTACCAAAATCTGTATTATCATCATTTATATAATCGTCATATGAATCAAAACCTACCTCTGTTTCAAGAGGTTCTTCTTTTTTTACAAAAATTATATTATTATCTGTATTTCCACATTGTTCTAAAGTTTTGTTTTTGTTTTTCAATATCCTGTCAGAATTTTCACATTTCTGTTTGAAGTTCAAAGCCGACTCGAGTTCCGAGACGCAATTCGAACAAATCCTATCAGAGAAACCATCATCCTCCTTTATTACCACATTTGTAATTAACAACACGTATTCGTTTATTGAGGAATCCTTGTACTTCTCGAACAGCGACATATACTTCTTTTTGTCGGTGTTTAAACAAATACGGCACATAAGAGCTACACTGACACTCATACTGGACTAAACTTGTAATATATTACATTACACAATGAGTTTCTAATTGGTTTTATGTCATTAATTAGAATTAGACCTTTAGAAAAACATTTCGTACATTTTTTTATATCTCCAACTCTATTAGTTTAATGACGTACGATGATGACAGTATTTTTTTTCTTTGTTAATTTATTTATGGATTCGGCATATGATCATACAGCCCGTGATTATTGTTTCTTCGTATAGGACAGTAATTGCTGAATGACGTGAATTGCTTGCCAATTGTAAATAAAAACAATTTGGTAAAATTACGTAAAATAATTGACTTTAGTGTGTATTGCTATTTGGACATAATTTAACATTGGTATGTGTATTCTACCTGAATGTGCTTCTAATATGTAAACGCAAACTGCAAACTTATAAAATTAAGCATTTTACTTTTAAGTAACACTGAAATATTTTTTTTAATGTGTACGTAAATTTAAACTATTCATAAGAATAATTTCAATGATACATAGATTAACATTGTCGATAAAAACCCTTTCGATACGTCGACTGATAAAGGCAAAGATAGGCTGCATGCATTATTTTTATACTTTGGGTTTTAGACTTAAGAACATATGAGATCTTTTCCAAATTTAGTTAACTTATGTTGTTGTATATTATTACTTATATTCCGCTTTATTATGAACCCGAATTTTAACTTAGTCTTTCTATAAATTTGTTGCAGCTTGCTCAAAATGTTATTATTCCATAGTAATCGTTCAACATGATTGATGTGTTGTATCTTTAATTCTCATCTCATATGTAATAGTTTAGTTTAATTTCTGAGTATCACACAAATATAGTTTATAAAAACAAAGCTGTTAGATTTTTGCTTTATTTATTTATCAAATTAACTTTATTCGTGTATTCCAAATTAGGTGAGGCCTAATACATAGCAATATGTGTCGATAGTCAATATAACTTAGGGTCAGTGCATGTCGCAACATAGGTACGCAGTACACTCAATAAGGATTATGGTTTGTGGTTTCGCCTTCATTGATCCGTCGCCGATCTATATTTATATTAATTAAATAAAAAATGTTTGATTTACAGATACTTGTAAATTTGAAAGTAATATTATAGTTTATATTTTAAGCAATAAAAATGAAACACAGATTTTTATAAATAAATATATATTCACCATATTTTTAACTGTAGGTAATGCATATCACTTTTAGTTAAGCTTATGGTATAGTAAACAATTCTTTACAACTTACTCATAACTTATTTTACTATAAACACGTTGCAATATTACAGTAAAACCTATTTAATAAACCTAAAAGACTAGTTAAGACATTTTTTATTTTGAAAAAAAAAGAATGTGACATAGTTAACAAATGAACAAAAAAAAAGAACAAGTAAACCAAGAAATGGCAACTTAGAAAATATTGAAAATCCCAAAATCAAGAATCACTATTTTAATTTTCATAATCTCCTAACATACAATATTGTTATTTTATCTAGGATCTTCATATTAATATTTATAGCAGATAATTGCTGCCAATTATAAGAAAGATCTTATGTACATTTACCACCTTCATACTTTTTATTGATTATGGCGAAAGCTTTTTGCATCCTGCCAAAGTCACATGCATAATTAATTGTAACATAATGTAGAACTTACATAAATAGAACAATTATTTGTATATAAATAGTATAGGATTTTTAATTTTGGCATCATGATGTAACACTGTTATAATTTATAACATAATCTTGTGTTTTAATGAAATTCATTGTTTAACTTTTATAGATGTACGTTTATGAAACATAGTTTTAAAATACATGTAAGTTTTTGTATTACTGGTTTTTCGCCATAATAAATGAACATTACGTAATTATGCATTCAGAATATCAGAATAATTATTGATACATTCCATTCATTCACGATTTCATTACGGATTTCATTTGTTACGTATTTAATTTAAGTTTACCATAACAAACCATGAAATTCTGATCATTTGCGGTATCTAAACCTGTGAATGGAAAAAAGTGCAAATAAGTAGTTATCTTATATTTGCCAATTTTTCCATTATATCACTGTAATAGCACGTTTGTATAAAAAAAAAACACCGTTTGGTCCCAAATAATTTTTAACCTAACATCTCTTGTACTTGTAACTTTATGACGTAAAAAATTACACGCTGCATACTAAATAACAATTTAGTGCACAAACTAACGGGCAACATTGTTTTTAAATAATTTTATAAAAAATGTTACACCACAATCGAAAGTAAGTCGTTATTATTTTCGTTATGGCAACACGATAACAGAAATAATAACTTTTTATTGCCACCATGCTCACCATAGTGGAAATAAAAATCACACATTGCAAACACTTATCATAAAATGTACAGACGTTATATCAAAAAAATCTTTGAGTGGTACAACTAGTAAACAATTACAGTTGAAACAGAATGAGATTCAAGATAATTAAGGCATATTAAGAATTAATCTGAAAATATTGTATCAAGAATCTGGTTGAATAGTGTGAGGAAACAGGTCATACTCTTTGTTTGTTTTGAATATTAAGTATTGTTTCTATTACCATATCAAACACAAGGAAAATATAATTGCCATTGCAAAAAAAACATCAAACCCAAGTCGTTTCAGTTACGTTGATTTTGATAGTGCATTCTATTAATTAACGAATATTCACATACAATACATGCATTTTTTCTGCTTTACAAGAGAAACAGAAAACCGATTTAACTTAAAATATTACTCTAAATTGTAATATATACCTAATTTTCAAATTCATATACATGCATGCAATACTTCCGCATTATTACACAAAGCAAAAAAAAAATCGATTTCTATATCTCTTATAAGTTTTATGTATGTCTTTTTGTTGCTGGCACTTGCTTTCATTAAGAAGAAAATAATTTATATTGTAATTCTGTATATCTCAATCATATATCAAAATAATTCTGAACAATTGATCTGGGATAATACAAGATTTTAGACTGCGAAGTCTAAGCTAAACTCATAACCTTTCTCGTTTTAGCGTGGTTTCATTAGGACAGCTGTTTTATAAGTTGAGTTTGGAGTCAACAATGTAGGTAAAATATTTACATGGAAGTCTCTAAATTTGTCACATACGTCATAGTCACATGGGATTCTTTTTTATGTCTAACGGGTATAGGAGCTGCCTTTCCCAGTCATGACAATATGATACAGGTTTCAAGCTACCAATTTGAAGCTTGTCTCTGGCTTCTTCCTATAAGGATGAATGTGGCTTTTATATAAAAATGTTAGCTTAAGTATCCTCACGGAGTCTATTAGGAAACGAGTGAGAAATATATTTCACGGAATAGTTAATCAATATATATAAAAAACGATAACTGACTGACTAACATGTCAATGAACAACCCAAACCACTCGGGGTAGAACCGTGAAAACTTACACGCGGGCTCCTTTTACACTGAAAAAGGAATTTTGGAAATTATAACCCTGAGGAAGTCAAAAGGGGATGACAGTCTGTATGACGCGAGCGAAGTCGTGGCCAATGACCTCGTACTTGTATATATCTCGATACGAAACTTACGAAAGCTTTCCACTACCAGAACCACACGCCAGTCCAGTAATGAACCCAGATCAAAGTAGCCTAACAAATGAATTACAACTGAAATATACAACTAGCTTAACTAAATACACGTACGACATTTTGGCGAAAGGTTTCGCAGCGGCCCGGGAGACCACGACGTCCGAATTGGTTACAACTAAATATTCACAGGATTCAATCTGGGGGCTCCTGGTGGGAGCAGTGGGGGATCGGAGTGGGGGAGGACTTGAAGGCGCGGGGGAAGAGGGAGGAGTAGGAGGGAGGGGGTTCGTACTCTGGGGGCGAAGGTGGCAGTGACGGGGTGAAGAGTTGCTGCGATGCTGCCGTGACGGTCACGGTGGGGGACAGGTCGATGCACGACGCTGGGATATTGATCGGTGTGTCAGATGGCTTTGACCGCTTGCAGCAGCATTCCCAAGCCAAGCAGAACATGAGTATGGTGGCGCAGACCAGCATGCCCACCACGAGGTAGCTCCACGGCCCGTACGGCTTCAGCGCGGCCGCGAATTCCATGAACGCGTTCGACTTCTGCTCGCCCTCGCTGATCTTCATTATAACTGAAGGTTTGGTCATTCCATCTTGCTGGTCCAGGCCCAGCAGCTCCTGGTTCCTCGCCGCGAACCTCCTCAGCATCTCCAGAAGTGGGGAGTCGCGGCGGTGGGAGCACGCGTTCGAGTCCTCGTCTTCCCCGCCAGGGCAGTGCCTCACGCCATCGCACACCAGGTAAGAGGATATACAGAGACTGGTCACACCACAGATGAACTGAGATTCGTTGTTGCATACGGCTCCACTATTGACAGCTGTGACTACAAGTCGTAGCTTCTCGGTGTGGTGGTAGAGGGTGGTGGGGGGGTTCCACACGAGCCTGATCTTCGGCGGCAGCAGCTTGGTGCCAGCCCGCGCCGCTATCGCCGCCGCGTTGCCACCGCATAAGGATAGACGCCATATCGGAGTCTTGGCATCGCCGATGTACTGAAACGTGAACAAAACTACTTAAGCAACTCGTTTTTTTTTAAGTTATAAAGCAGCACGTGCTTGCAAGCTGCCTGGTGATAAGTAGCTACTTCAGCTTATATCTTATGACCAAGATGGATCACAGATTGGATGCCACTCTTAAGGACAAAGAACAAAGGCCTCATATCCCTCACACCGGTTCACATTAGTGTGAACAGTATTATTTCACAGCATAAGTAGTGTGACATTGTAACGCAGTTAAAAAGCGTCATCATGTCACCCGGAAATATCCACACGAAATAAATATAAATATTTGTTTTCAAAATTTGAAACATTTGTTTTCTCCTTTTTGTACCACAATGACCTAGATTTATGGTAAGTGGGAACCATGGAAAATGGAGCACCTTGCAACCGTGCTCCGTATAAATAAGGCGGTAAGTTAGACGCATAACGTTCGCGAACAAAGCTATCTAAAATGAGGTCAAATGTTACATTTACCCTTTTAGCGTCTTGCAAGAAACTTTGCAGCTGGATCGAAAACATCGAGATTTTAGAATATGTTACATTTCTTGGACGGTCACATGTAACTTATGTTAGCGAAATAAATTTAAATGAATGTGTGAGAAAAGCTACTTAGTTGTTAGAAGTAATTACACGGCTGTGATCGGCCTCGGACGTTGACAGACGTGCACAATTACCAAGTAATTACATATATTACGAACGGAAGCATCCATTTACGTTCAGGTGCATTTTATTTCCACATTTTAAAGTATAATTTCGCGATGATTAATTAAATTGCAATAGGCTCGACCCCTATTACATAGCCCCTAAACATATTTGGAGTAACATTGGTGATGTTCACCTCGGCCTAGGTTAAATACAGGCGTGTTTTTTTCTGTGGCTTTTGGAAGTGTACTAATTTGTATTATTGTAAAGTAAACTAGAGTATCGAAGGGCATGCAGTTCACCTGCCGTTAAATGACTACTACAGCCCATGACAACCGTAAGCGAATTAAAACAGACCTGTCGACCTGTTAGAAGTCGGTCATAAGTGCATTGCTACTCTTGAGGGCTAAGTTGGTCGCCTCTTTTATCCTACGCACGCCGGCTGCCACACCTTTCAAGCTGAAACACAACTCATAAGAGTTATTTTACAGCAGAAATAAGAGTGATGGTGGTACTCACCCGAGAGAATCTGGATAGATTATACCACCGATAAAATTATTATATATGTTTAGGTATTGTGTTAAAAAGAGCATGATTGCAGTGGGAAGTCTATATACCGCACTTAACTTCAATTAACCTCGCCATCATGAAGTTCAATTAGGCACCACGAATTATCTTACATCAATATGTCAATGTACTGACCCACCGACCCATATCCTTTTGATCATTCATCTTATTTTTGATATTCATAATGAAAGGAAACAAAAAATCCCTGTAGGTATTTGGAAATGCCCACGGCTCGATTGCGGTTTTAAATCTGTGCCTTGAAGTTATTTATTAATTTTGTGGGCCAGTGTCAAGTACAGTACAGTTGGGAAATTAACTTTAATGAACCAATATTGCCACCTGTTGTACCCATATTGGCTTGATTAACATAACTGGGTGATATTAATCACTGCAGCCTCGGGTGAATACTGGATTGAGTTATGTGTTACCGGCCACGAGTTGCTGGCAGTCTGGGTTTTCCTGGATGAAACCTATGCCCGTTTCTGTAACCCCGACGTGTTTCTTTATGTAAATTAGAGTAGCAGACTCAAAACAGACCCATCGTTTTGTTAAAAGTCAGTTACAAGTGCGTTACTACTCCTGAGGGCAAGATGGTATTCTCCTGTGTCCTGGCATGAGTCAGTTACCATACCCTTCAAGCCCATACAAGCTATTTCACAACATAAGTAGTTGCGGTAGTGATTCAGGGTAACCTGGCACACATGGATAGATTTTACCTCCGATATTTATGTGAATCCAAAATTTCACTATGATTGGTTAAGAAGTTTACACATGAAAGCGTAACAAACAGACAATTTCTAATTCGGATTCACAATATTACTTTCATTCATATAAATTTTGCACGTGTAAGACTCGTGAAGACAATATCACTCACCACAAGCAGTTTGCAAGTGTCCGTGGTGTTGGTCACGGGCGCCGCTTGGTCGGTGGCGGTGTCCTGCGCGTGGGCGGGGCGCATGCTCCACTTGCGGCCTGGGGCTCCCGCGACGGGCGCTGGCGCCTGCACGTCGCCGAGGCCTCTCTGCTCCCATTCTGCGAGGGATTCCTGGAAAGATATAGTTAATGAGTTTTGGTAATCAGGTTCTTGTAAGCTGTGGACGTAGATAATAACATAAACGTGAATTTAAAAAATGTGTTTATTCAAGCATCACTTAAAATTTACTAGGCCGATTTTGATGCGGGATTCGCTGTTAGGTTATGATATTAAGAAATAATGGTGTTTGACTCAAAATAATCCTTGGTTTAGAAAGGTAGATATAAGCTCGTAGGGAAACCAATGCTGACAAAGGTGCTCCTGGATCTACAACGCCGATTATGAAAATCATTTCAAGAATGAAACCTACATTCAATAATGATGAGCAATACTAACAATATTTCAATCTCGAGAAAATTAAGTTTCAATACGATGTAGATTGAATATAGTAGGACCGCAGGTAAGTACGGGGCATAACTAGTTACAAATAAAATTGTAATACGATGATACACCGCAAGTGTGCTACACGCAAAGATATATTAGGTTTTATTCCCCTTCATGATGTAGGTGTGTTTATAATTACGTGTTACACATTGCTGTTTTGCTTATTAATATGTGAGTAATCTAGTAAATTGTTTTACAAGCAATTATTTGTCCGTTTCCATCTCAATAATTAAAAACAATACTACTGTGCTTTTTTCAGAAATGTATAATGTTTTCCTGTTATTAGTATAATCATAATGGCAAACCGACGTCTCTTTTCAGAAATAATGTCAACAAAGTCGAACGTGACGAAGTGTTTTGCGAGTGAACCGCTTTCAACCAAAATAAGAATGACGAAGTACTTTACGTCACGTATGCACAAAGATGTACATATCTACTCGGGCAAATTAGGTTTCTCATTTAAATTTACATTAGCCTTAAAGAAATCCTTAGCGAACAGTGGAGATCTCTTGCCGGGCCTGGGAAGTGGCAGTCTTCCGACAGTAGTTCATCGGAATTTGTATGTATGTAGAGATCTTAGAAAACTTCTATAGCGCGTTTCAGATACTTGAATATGATTGGTTGTAAATTTACAACCATCTTGCGTTGAATTGTAAGGAGTTGAAAGAGATCACTTTTTGACGTTTCATCAGTCCTTTCATGTGGGGCTTTTTGTCGCTACATATCTTGAGGGCTAAGATGGTAGGCTCGCGTATACTTTGCGTGCCGATACCCACACCGATCAACCTGAAACACAGCTCGCAATAGATGCTTCTTAGCAGGGAAAGGGGTGGTGGTGAAACTAACCCAGACGAACTTGGATAGGCTACTCTGGGCTATATACCTTATGAATGAATGAATGAATGCTCATCACAAATGCGTTAGTAACACCAAATAAACGCTGTGCTTTATCAAGATAAAGCCAAAAAATTGCCAAGGCAAAATGTCACTCAGAACAGGTTTCGTTATCTCCAACAGATAATTCGTTCAATAGCTATAAGAATGTTACAATTAACAAGTTAAAAACGTTACAAGGCAGTACATCTGAAGGTATGTCAACAAACCCGTAATATGAGGTAAATAGGACTAAGGAAATCACTAAAAACAAAGACTCTACAGACAAAATCGATTATATCTCGAAATCAATTGCAATTACGATAACAGAAGATTTATGAAATTTGTTACAATTCGTATTTATTATAATAAAATCTCGCTTAAAGCTAGTGAGCACTAAAATAATGAAGTAAATCATTATTATGTAATATCTACGGGTATGTAGATACATTCTATCTACACGACTAAATTGATAAGTCTAGCTGTAATTACTGTTGTCATATGAACACTAAATCAATACATCAATTCATCAATTCTAATGAGAAGTCGCGCTTTGGCGTCGTTTCAACTCATTCGCCCATTCACAGATTCCAAGGAATGATTCATTAAACATTTTGCTGAAGCTACCATAATACAGATGTTCAGTATTGATTTAGTGTTCATATGACAACAGTAATTACAGCTAGACTTATCAATTTAGTCGTGAAAACTCCTGAATAATTTCACTGCCTGACGACCAAGACAACAAAGTTTGCTGCTATCGGTTGCTGATTGACTTTTGCATTACGATGTTGAGTGATTACTGTGGCTCTTCACATGTGCGTAGTTTGGAAATGTAATGCTACTCTTAAAGTAACTTTTGGAGTTCCAACACTTTTGTCTTGCATATGCAGGCTATTACAATGAAAACTAGCAGTGCGAACGCCGCTGTTTCTATCCATAACTAGTGACAGTAATACGAACCGCATCAAACATAACATTGCAATCCGAATTATATCTGCTGTGAAAATCGCTTTGATGAGTTGTATTTAGCTTGAAGGTCGTGGTTGATAGCACACACAGGATACATGAGGCGACAATATTAGGCCTCAGGAGTAGCAACACGCTTGTGACCAACTTCGAACAGGACGATGAGTCTGTTTTGGGTAGGTTACGATTGTCGTGGGCTCTGGTCACTTAATATTAGATGTACCCGTGTGTGTATAACCCGTGTCATAGTATTCATGACGGTTCATGCATAAACTCTTGGATCATTCCCCTCACTGACAAGCTCGGGTCAGGAATAAAGTGTGCAATCCTCGGTTGCCAACTGATTTGAATCACCTATACCAATAACTGTAAGTATATTATGTAACGCGGACACCGACGTCATCGACTGACGTTTGACCCTCTTTGCCTTTTCCTTGATTGATTCTGATTGCTGACATATCGGGAGTTCAATGACTGTCATCGACCGACCGTAACCGCAACTTGCATCTCGAGCGCGCGAAGAGCGTCCCATGTTGATTAATTCACGTTGCACTGTGACATACCAGATTACGATGATAGACGAGCTATTCATGAATCATTAGAATCGTTTGTTGAATACATTTCTAACTGCAAGAGCATCTTCAATGATAAATAAATAGTTTCTGGCTCTGGAACTCGGGTCTACGAAATACCTATTGTATAATGTTGCTAATGAGCTTGTAATTTACCGTTACAGTGCTCCCATAGACAAACTCGTGTTCAGTTCATGCTGGTAAGTACCCAGTCCCCCCCCTTTTCCGACACTCATTAGCACAAACATTAGCATTTACAATGCAAGGAACTTATTTGTTACTTGAACAATAGGAAGACACAGTCATACTGCGTCGTTTTCCATAAAAATTAAATCGCACTTATTGTTCACGGCATAGACCTTTAAAGTTCAGTGTGCGACGGCTCTCGTAGACTATGTATGGCCGATCCTGAATATTTATGCGCACACACACGTTGGTTGCATAATAAATCCGAGATACGGTTGGTGATCTTATCTGACATACTTTAGATTCAGCCTATACATGTGCTAATGTCACTGTAAATGCTCCAGGAATTCAATGTTCAAAAAACTTAAAAGCATCCCACCCTGATACGAATGATCTGATTATTCCGTAAGGGGAAAGAAGGTATGAGCTGTTTCTCATAGTATAAGAAGCAATCATCCGATTCACTTTGTGAGACGTGAAACAAAATGTTAATGCTTTATTTTGATTGCTTTTAAGCAAAGCACAGACTTATTCTATATAAAGTTTAGTTTTATTTTAACTCTCTCCGAATCGTTTTTGTTGTTTTTTTATATATATATATTATAAAGGACAGACAAGCAGACGGGCCGCCTGATGGTAAGCGGTTACCGTCGCCTATGGACATTTATTTGCAATATTAGAGGAGTTGCCAATGCGTTGCCAGCCTTGATAATTAATTGATACAAGCTGATCAAGAATTAGTTGTTGGAAAGGATTATATATTTCTTAACTTTTTAGAGAATTTTGATGAGTTAGTCAGTTTTATCCGACATAAGATTTACATAATTATGACTACAAGAAAATCACTATATAATATTAAAAAAATACACCTTTTTCGGAATGTGAATCCGTTACGATATTTTTCTATACGCTGAAGTTATAATTAGTCCTTGATACCTATAACTTGTTTAGACAAATTGCAAAAGCTACGATTACAGATAGAATTGTAACATTTATTTATATGGATGTCACGTTTCATCTTAAAATGCCAACTTATTAGTAAATATATAATTTAAAATCGCGGAGCGAATTATAAATTCTGTCCGAGTACGTAAATGCAATATTTTATTGTCATGAGCTAGGAAAAATACTGCAATGGAAACGTGATACCGACGTTTTTTATACAAATGCGTATTCTTATTAGTTAATGACTTTGTATTCTATGTAGGTCAGTGCAATAAGGAATGGCTTCACAGAAATACAATAACAAATTGCGTTAGTGCCACAAAATGTACAGATACCGAGGGAATTTTCACACTTATCATTGACATGGATTAATTCTCAATAACGCCGTAAAGCACCTTATTATGTTTTGATTCGTAAATAATCGAAAGTGTAAACTTAATCACACATTTCTAGAAACATTCAGATTATAAATTTTCTAATTAAGTTTGTCACGAATGAAAAACGGAGATTCTAAACTCTATGCGTATTTAATAAACACGTGGAATGGAAACTGATGACCTTAGTGGCGCAGACGGTTATGTACTGTAAGTTTCATCCCTGCGGGGAGACAAATCTTTAGTGTTAGTACTATTTGTGTTTCGATGTGAGGGTGTGATAACTATCAAATGAAGGACACGAGGCGTCCCACCTTCATTCTCAGGACCGCACTGCATCTATCATCTTGCTTACAGGTGTCATGGGCTTCAGTAACCCCATACCACTAGGTGAACGTCAATCCCGTGTGCTACTCCATTTTTTTATGTTATGGAGCAGCACACGGGCTGGCAGTCTGCCTAATGGAGTTACCATTAAGTAACTGCAGCCCTTGACATCTGTAATCACAGATGCGGTGCTCTTGAGGACATGGATCGCAGCTTCGTGTTCTGCGTGTGCTGGCTAAAATCTATACTGTAAAAAAACTATATTACTAGGAAACGAGTAATATCAATTTCACCACATCACCATTCACATACCAATTAAGTCCCCGTAGTCAATCTCAATACCTTAGTTTTTCTGGTTATATCATGCATTGTGTTCTAATTCCATCGCTTTCGTTACATAAACCCACATGAGGGGCTGCAAAACATCGAAACCGCCAACAATGAGAACAGAACAATGAGATCTTACTTAATTGCTGAAACAAAGGGTGCAGCAATGCAGTGCAAATTGCATCAGCGTGTGTTACGATTATGGGAAAGTTACGACAGTGTTTTACTGGGTTCTGAGATGTATTGTTAGCTATAGTAATTTTTATGTTATGAAATTAGCACACGGGCTTGTAGTCAGTCCGCCTGTAAGTGGCTACTGCAGCCCATGACCTCGGCAATCACAGATGCCGTGCTACATTTGAGGACATAAATCACCTCGTGTTACACCTTCTGGCTATGGCACGGGCACACTTTTACACCGAAACAAAAGTTGTTCCAAACTCCGAGCAACTACAGATCTTTCTAAACAGAAATAACTCAAAGGCATTTTTGATCAAATTATTAATCAAACCGAGTACTTCTTGCTTAGCAGACGCGTTTGCGACCAGTGGTGATCACAGAGGTTGGTTTAATCATTAATTTGATTTTTCAAACATTTAGAAAAATATCAAAAATTTGATGACCAGTAAACATCACAGCAGATTCAATTTCATAATCACAACAAGCTGAATGGAAGTGAAGTAAGAAGTTATGCGAGGCAAAGTCACAATTGATAAATATTTTTGCGAACGTGTTTGTGTTTTTCAAATGTGGCATACAATGATCTTCGTGTTGCGTGACCCGGTGTCAGCACGATGCCCGTAGCACACGGAAGGTCGCATAAGTGGCTCATAGCATGCGACAATTTAATTACAACAATAACAGTAGGTTGTTTATACTAGCTACCCGGCCACGCCTTGCTAGGGCTCAATCTGGTTACATGGAAAGATAGAAAAGTTTAACGACAACTACGCCACCTACTGGGTCCAACTAGTTATCCTTGTCCTATGAAAATTATTTAATTCTTAATATTAAATTAACGGGCACCTATGAATTTACTTTCAATTTTATTTGTGTTTTTGTAGCGCACAATATAACTCAGTAAACAAAAAAAAACATCACGAAATACAAACATATTTTATTTATTTATATAGATTTTCCGTCTTCAGAAAACCCTACTAAACTCAATTCAAACAAGAAATCAAATTATGGAATTGTATTTGTAAAATAAAACAGGTCAGCAATAACAGATAAACGAAGTCAGCAATAACAGATATATATTTAACTAAATAATATAAAAAGTTGTGTCTAAGAGTGAAATACCCAGCAGTGACCGGATCATGGTGCATTTGACAAGCTTC